>BSBK01013114.1:0-85000 GCA_027943335.1 Chamaecyparis obtusa
GTAAAATCATGAATATAAAGGATATTTTAAATATATAAATAATTATCATCAAAGTAACTAACACCATCTAACCATAAACATAAGATATCTCATGACTATCCAATATCAAGTCACCATGTAATGTCATTCATCCATAACCTCATAATGAAGATGAGATAACCAACACACATATGAAAGTGACCTAAAAGAGTTTAGCAATATAGGAATTGTTTTTCCTATTTTTCATAATTTATCCCAATTGACGAAAAAAATTGAATTACTTAAAGATCGAGTATCTTTAAAAAAGTTGGCAATATGAAATGTAGTATTGAAAGTCTAGTTTCTAAATTTGTAACTTATATTAATAACCAAATAGTAAAAATTAATTTCCACTAGGTGACTCCAAACCCCACTGTTTAAAATTAACTTTTTAAGGAAATTCCATGCCTGTGTACGAAAAGCATAATTTGACCTAAATGAGAGTATTTTTTTAGTACTTTTATGATAATTTTTTAAGACATAATATTGAAGAGTATATTTTTTTGTAATTTTATTATGAATATATTTTTTCTTGTATACTTCTAACATATTGTGTAATAAAATATTTTGGAAGGACTACCACAAGTCTAGAGTATTAGTCATCATGTAGCCCTTATACTAGAAAATGATTTCCTAGTAGTGTATCATATTTGATGATGCTGGTGGAGAATTTGAAGCTAAGTAAGAAAAAAAAGAGTTGTTAAGGTAGGTGTTGATCTAAGAAAACCAAAGTCTAATCGTTAGTACCTATAGTATCATCCTAAATTGGAATAAATTAAATTTAATGATGGTTTATCACCCATTTAGTGATATTTCATATTAAACTTTCATTTGTGATGCATTTTCATGTGTCATTTTCTCTCTCCTAGGTGAGATTAGGGTAGGATCTTAAAAATCTTCCTCGATTTCTCTCTTCTTTTGTAAAAATATTGAGGTAGGACTTAACTATGAAGTTTCCTCCCTTTCTATCTCTTCTTTATAGGTTCATTTTCCTCCTTAAATTAGACCCTTCCCACTCTTCTCAGTATTTTACCCTAAATTGGATGTTTTTTTGGGCCGCTGGGACAATTCCTAAAGATTCAATTCTTAGGTATAGGCCAAATTTCGGCCCTAACCCTTAGGTCTATGCCATTTTTTTTCCTTCATCTTACGTCTTGAATGAATTTTGGCCCTAGCTTGAAGAGTAGGCCAAAATTTGACCCTAACCCTAATTGGATCTCTTATTTTAAGATCCCAGGCCTGATTCAAGCATGAAGGTATTCACGCCTTGTGTATTATGCTTTTATGCGGTTTAATCTTGAAATTTCTATAAAATCACACTCAATTTATTCATTTGGTATCCATGAATTATATGTGAACTTAATTTTGACACTTTTGCATGAACATCCTGATTTGACATACTACAATTGCAAGGTGGAAACAAGAAATCTTTGAAACATCCATTGAAGAAAGAGAGTTCTTCACTTTTCATTATCATTCCCATATAAAGAATGCTCAACAACATTGATCAAGCTTACAAGGCATCAACATGGTGTAGCACTAAACATACATAATACTCTTTCTTGATGGCTATTTGTAGAGGTGGGAATCACCAAAATAGGTGGGAATCACCAAAATAGGAGGGTTGAGTAAGGAAAACCCCTATATGGCCATCCAAACACACATTTTTCCATATTTAAAGGTTATGGAACAGAAAATCATAGTGCAGATCCACATACCCAATTGGGTAAATATTATAAATCTAAAATCACATTTTTATTTAAACACAGTCAAGATTAGGTTGAATTTTAGCCCCATCCCAACATATTACAAGTACAAGGTTAAAGAACAGGCTTCTTCAGAGTAGATGATTTCAAATTTAGAGTATGGGCCAATTCTAGGCCAAATGTTTTCCTAGTCTTGGGTCAAGGCCAACCCCAATTTAGCATAAACCTAAAAAATAATCCTTGTCCTAGAGCTAAAATATTTCTAGGTTTTTTTCATCTCACAGTTTTAGTCTTAAATGCAGCCCATTTATTGTTCTAAGCTGTTGTTCTAAGTATTGTGAGTTAAGTTGACATTCTATTGTTATATTTACATTCTATCTAATATATTTCCTTATTCATTTCATTATTCTTGTTTTCCTAGTTAAATCTTTTAGGCTCATGGATGAATAGAAGAGCTGAACCTTTTACTTAGTACTCGATTAGATCAGGATTTGGTATTATTTCCCCTACATCCTCTTGGTAGCATCAATATTATTTGGACCTAATTTGGGATTTTTTTGAAATCTCTTATTCCTTCTAAGGCCTTTCTGAGGTATATGTCCCCCATGAAAGGGTGTGGTGGATTGCACTTTGTATCTTCCCCATTTCTTCCCTTTTCACCATCTACATTTTGGTGTGCCCTCTTGCGAAAACTATTTATTTTTGGTGTTATATTTTATGCCTTTTGTGAATAGGATAAATCTTGCATTTATATTGGAAAAAGAAAAAGAAATGGGTTGTGTGCTTACCTTCCTTCTTGTGAATCTATTTGCAACATTGAGACACCTAAGGTGGGTTATGTTAAACCCTTGTTGACTATCAAATTTTATCCTCGAATAAAACTCAAAGGTAAACCTAGGGACCCTCTAGAGCTTTTCAATGATCAAGATTCAGTATCCCATACTTATTGTACAAGGAATAAGCCTCAACCTACTCTTCTGGTTCCTTTACCGCCTTCTCAACCTATGCTTCCTCAAGCATATATATTGCCTAATTCCCTTGGAAAGGAGTATGATTTTCTTGAAAAATTGTGTGTAACTTTTGCTAAGATCTCTTTATGCGAGCCTCTTTAAACCTCACCTACATGTCATGAATATTTGCAAAAGGATTTATCAACTCTTTTGGCTTCTCCACCTAATCCAAATAACATTAAATCCTTTTTAGAGTGTATGTATGCTAGGCCTTATATCCCTCCAATTAACTTTAATAATAAAGATGAACCTCCTTAGGAGGTGGAGAAACAACATGGTGCTCTTATGGTTGTTGTCGTAATTAACAAAAAAAATGATTAGGAGACCCTTGATTGATAATGGATATGGATTCAATCTTTGTAGTCTTGACATGTTAAAGTAAATAAAATCTAATCTTACAACTATTCAACTTAATATCATGCTTATTTGAGGCTTTGATAATGTTGGGAGTTCCCTTTGATCTTCAACTTGTAGATTTATACTTTGATGGATAACTTTAATATAACTTTGACTCTATCACCACTCCAAAGTCTACAATGAAGAGGGCCAATTAAAAAGGATCAACAATGAGATCCTCCTACACTTTGAGCCTTAATGCTCAGGCGGGTGTACCCTTGACTCACTTCTCCAAAGAAGTCTCAAAAAAATATACAACTATACCCCTTACTAATTGATTGAAAGATTTTATCATTTAATTTGTGTGTGATTGATGATGATGGAATGCCTCTAGAGAAGGGATCAATGCCTTAACTAGGGCATAGAGTCACCTAATAGCGTACATCAACTGAATACCCTAACTCAAACACACTTGAATTTAGGATAAGTGCTTTGCCTATTATCCTTCTCACTCACATATCAAGACATCAAATCCTTATCTAGCCATGAACTCACTGAAATTACCTGAAAGACTTCAATCCTAACTTTGTTAGGAACTCAAAGATAATCTCAAAATACTCTTTGTTTACCATATGATAACCCACTTTGTGAAATTAACATATATGAGCTCAAGAACAAAACAAGAAGACATACGGGTAAAAGCACAATAAGCTGTCACCCTTTTACAAAGGAAGAGGCTAACAAAATCAGAGTTGTTCAACTTCAATAGTATAAAAATGACATTTATGTTTGGAATTTGAAGATGATGTAAACTAATTAAATGTGATAAAATGGATGAAGTTTATGATTAATATTTTTAATAATTTTTTTGAATAAGAATTTATATGTTTTTTTAATTTTTAAAGATGATTTTTTAGTTGCTGAAAAATGCTAAAAATTAGGGGTCTAGTCCCCACCAAACAATTATATGTAAATAAATATTTTTTCCCCTAATTTCAAAAGATGTCATAGATGACATATATATCTAGTGCATGAAGAAATAAAAAATGATTTGTGACCTATATTTTCTCTTTTATAACAATTCAAATTCCAACTCACTGAAATCGACAGTTTTCATCTCGCAACATATTTTTCATAACAAATCTATCCCAATAAAAAAAAGAAATATCTATTCTTGAAGAGGACTCTCTCCTCTAGTGCACCATATGTTTTTCAAAATTATTTAATATGATTTGCTATTTTTTTCTTTCTCCGAATCAACATCTCCTTGACTGTTAAAATACCTACTTGCAATATTTTTTAATTACAATAAATTATGTCTAATTAAAACACTATAAAATCTATATGAGGATATTCTTGATTATGATCTCTACAAAAGGGTATTTTTTTATTTTAAAAAAAATATCATTAAAAAAATTAGGTGTTATTGAAATGCCGCTTTTCTGAAATAATTTTATTTTTATGGTAATTGGACCCAAAGTGGTATAAAACATGCATTTAATAGATATTTCCAATTGGAAATGTTAAAGAACTTATCTAACTTAGCTAGAATGAATCTAGCTAGATCATATGTTTGACCAAAATTAATTTTTAGTTAAAAATACTAAAATTCAGCTGTGCTGATAAGTTAGCCAAAAAGGTGACACCTGATTGTGCTTTTACCCATACACCACTATGAAATTGGAATTCAACTATTTTCTCATTAAGACTTGCAGAGTCAATACATTATCAAACAACAAAATGCCAAAGAAATACACCCAAAATCCATGCTCTCCTTGCTCAGTATAATACCATCAACAACCTTACAAAATATCACCTTTTTTGATATATACCACCACGAGTCACCTTGGAATCCTCAAAGAGCATGCATCAAGCTTCGGGTGACTAGGGTTAGGGTTACACCCACTAAGCCAACTGAAACAGTCAAAAATTTAATACAAGGGAAGAAACCCAGGCAACCAGGAGAAAACAGATCCTGGATTGATCCTCAATCATGAAAATTTCATTGAGAAGGTACTAAGAACCATGACAATGCCAAATTGTCAACCTGTTCAGCCACCTGAACCATGCCTTGAGCACAAAAAACATAGTACAGAGCCCCTACAAATGGTCATGGCAAACCCTGGACCACACTGCAATAGCAAGTGCCACCAAACAAATCAAATCCAGTCGTGAAAGAATTCAATTTTAGTCCTTCTGGTCATAGGAAACCCTTAAAGAATTCAAATTTGAATTTCAATGATCACTTTCATAATGCCAGCAGTGAATCCATAGTCATAATTTAAATCTAGGCCAACTTTAAGTCTTGACCATCGAATCCTTTAATTTCATGGGTTTTATGTCTTTACCTTTTAATATGACCTCAATCACATTTGGTGAACTAGAGATTGAAAGGTAATCGGCCATTCATGGAATACTTTATACTACCGCCAGATATTTTGCCGATTACACGAATGCTTGTTCACTGAACCGCTAGCTTTTTTGGAACATTGCTATTTTGCTACATGAACGAGAGAAAACCCTTTGAAATTTGTTGGACCACCAAAACTTTATCCAAACCGCCAAGAAGATCAAGAAACTCTACTGTGCCCGCATCAAGAAAATCAACGGTTGTCTTATCTTCGCATAGACCTCCCAGATTCCTCAAGATCATAAGACAATCGTCGAATGAAGAATCTTGCCCTACCCTGACAACCCTCTAATAGGATATGAAATCAATGGTTGGTGCAAGATCTTAAACCTCTGACACACCCCATAAGATCATGCACCAACCATTGATTTACTAACAACATCAGGACCCTCTGATGCATCAAAAAATTGGGTCCCACTGACAACTGCCACATCATAAATAGGTGGACCAATGAAAGACTGCCAATTGTGAACACCTTTTAGAAGGTCCCACTTCTTTGAAAGATTGTGTCATCAGGAAAGATCAATGACTGACGCAAGATTTCAAGCCTCTAACACAGTTAATGAGAAATTACACCAACCGTCGGATTGAGATGTTGTAAGAAAACCAGGTGCAGGAAATATTAAGGCCGAAACATAGGAAAAATTAAAATGTTGGACTTATGGAAAAATATTTCATCGAGACTTAGGGAAATAAAACAAAGGTGGCCAACATAAAACCCTAGGCGCACGATCGCATGACATGAAAAAGGTTCACACGATCATGTGACAAAGAGGTTAATAATTTGAACACATGCATTATAGGACTTTTAAGTGGCCTGAATAAAGTAACATGAAATTAGAACAGGGCCAGGGCAATACAAAGGGTTTTTTATGCAACGACTAGTTTTTCAAAAATTTGAACTAAGGGTTAATGCCAGTGACCTAAAAACAACTGTAGAGACCAGAAGGAAAGGGCTAAAGCCATGAAATTTTTTCAAGGTGCTAACAATGGCTCTGTCTGGGGATGTGTGCCTCCTACAGGCATAACAAGGAATCAAAACCATTGGCTAAAGCAGACCACCCCAATGGAAAAACTGACAATAGAGAGCAATAGGACCAAAACCTATAGACCAGGACAAAATAGGACAGGGGCAAGCAACTTTACAAAATTTACAAAATGTACAGACCTAACTACTATTCATGGAAAATAGAATACCTCAAAAGAAGTATATTTTCAAGAATTGTCCATGAACAGGAAACTCTTGAACATTACCATTTAGTTCCTTGACAATGTATGAATCCTAGCCCCATTTTTCATGAATTTGATATGGCCCTAGCTAGATGGGATCAAATTTACCATGTTTTCCCTTATCCTCCAGTCTGGCATTCCAAATTAATACTAGGTCATTAGGCTCAAACTTCCTCTCCATAGCCTTCCTGTCATATAGGTTCTTGATTTGCAATTGCAACTTGACATTCCTTGCAGCTGACTCTCTCCTGATTTCATCTAGCCTGATGAGGTCCTCAATTCTCAACTACATCTCATCATCTATATCATCATCATATAATTGCACAAATCTATACATTTCCAATAGGTTATTTTGAGGCATTCTTGCATGTACTCCATATACTAGTTCAAATGGTGCACAACTAATTTCCTTGTTCATAGTCACCCTATCAGCCCATAGAGCTAATGGAAATTTTGAATTCCTTGCCTTCTTATTCTTTTCAAGAATCCTCCTGAGGATCTTAATCAAACTCTTATTAGTAGATTCTGCTTGACCATTTCCTTGTGGATGATAAGGTGAGGAAAAAGAAATCTGAATTCCTAAACCTTTGCAAAAGTCCTTATATTCAGTAGACCTGAAGCACATGGAATTATCACTTACTATTCTCTCAGGGCAACCAAACCTTGTAACAATATTATTCAATAAAAAATCAGTTACCACCTTACTAGTTGCATTTCTTGTAGGTATAGCCTCTACCCACTTAGTAAAGTAATCAGTGGCAACTAAGATCCATGAGTGTCCTCCACTTGACTTGTTTGGTATCTCCCCTATCAAATCAATTCCCCATTGTTGGAAAGGAGCCTGTACCTCTACTAGTTTTAATGACACATTACCTAAAAATTTAAGCTCACCAGAGAACCTTTGACAAGCATCACACCTCCTCACCAACTGTTATGCATCCTTGAAGATTGTCAGCCACTAGAATCCTACTCTCAAGATTTTATGAGTAGTTTTTTTACCCATATAATGCCCACCACAAACTCCCTCATGCATTTCCTTTAACAGCTTGATAGCTTGATTCTCATCTACACATTTCAAAAGTATGCAATCTAAATTCTTTCTATACAACTTACATTTCACAATTACATACTTGATGGCCTGCAATTTTAATGTCCTCTTCTTGTTATTATCCATGTTTGCTAGACATTTCATATTTCTCAATTAATAGATAATATTTTGATTCCAAACACAATCATCCATGTCACGTGTATAATCAATTTCAGAATGATTTACCTGATTAGCATCAAGATTGGATTGAGCCATCAATTTTTCCAATCCTTGTCCTCTAACCAACTTGGTAATCTGGACATCAACATTGAATTCTTGGATCCTATTGATCCATCTACATCTTCTTCCAGACACCTCTTACTGTGAGAAAATATCCTTCATAGCTACACTTGGCACAAAAGCAATCACAACTGCCCCCATCAAGTAACAACTAAAAGCCTTGACTACCTTGACCAATGTATAAGTTTTTTTCTCATTTATGTCATACTTCAATTCAGCAGCCTGCAAAGATTTACTGAAGAATGCAATAGGCTACTCAAAACCATCCTTATTTTTCTGCAACAACACTACAACAATAGTATGAAAAGATGCAAAGGAAAAGATGTGCATTGGGACATTATAATTAGGTTCCTTAAGCACTAGTGCATCTTTGATAGCCTACTTGATATTTTTGAAAGCCTCATCAGGCTCACCCTCCCAATTGATTGTAGATCCCTTCTTCAACATCTTAGAAATAGGTCTAGTAACCTCTACAAAGTTTGTCACAAACCTCCTCAAGAAGTTTACTTGACCAAAGAAGGACTGAATTCCTTTAACATTCTTTGGTATCTAAATTTTATCAATAGTTGCTACCCTCTTAGGGTCAATTCTCACTCCTTGCTTCCCAACTAAGTGGCCAAACAACTTACCCTCAGTGACACCAAAAGCACATTTCCTTGGATTTAATGAAATACCATATTCCAAAGCCCTTACAAATATTTTCTCTAAATGAGTACAATGGTCTTCTTCCTTCTTGGAATAGGCAGTTAAATCATCTTGATAAACAAAAAGGAAATCATCAATAAAATCTGAAAAGGCAATAGCCATTGCCCTCTAAAAAGTTGCACCAGCATTTGTGAGACCAAAAGGCATTCTTACATAAACATATGTCACCCAAGGTGTAGTGAAAGCTATCTTAAATTGCTCTGATTCTTTGACAATTACCTGATTGTAGCTAGAGAAACCATCCATCATAGACATCAATTCAAATCTGGTTACTCTCTACAACATAGCTTCCATATTGGGCAGACAATAGTTATCCTTTAATGAGCTGATGGTCAGATTCCTGAAGTCCACAAAAAGCATGATGTCACCATTCTTCTTTCTCACAGGAACAAGGTTTGAAACCCAAGAAGAGTGCCTTATAGGCTTGATAATTCTAGAATCTCTCAGCTTCATTAACTCTTCTTGCATCTTGGGTGCCAAAGTAGGATTAATAGGCCTTTGTTTTTTCCTGAAAGGCTTAGAATCTTCTTTCAAAGGAATGATATGATGAAACAAGTCTTCTCTATAAACCTTTAGGTCATCATATGACCATACAAAAACATGCCTGAATTTTCTTAGTAATTCAATCAGAGATTTTCTCACATTGTGAGATATGTCCCTACCAATGTATATCTTCTTAGGTGCCTCATGTGTTCCAAGGTTTATCTCCTCTAGATCAGCATGATCCTCTCTTTTGATATTATTTTGAACTCTATCCTGGTTATCAAAGACAGTTTCCAAAACAACAAGCCCCTTGGGCACCTTGTTAGTTCTAAGCTGAATAACTTCATTGCCAAAGACAACCTCCTTCCCTCCTACTGACTCAACCAAGGCTAAAAAATCAAATTCCTAACCATGATACTAATCTTCACAACTCATAAACTTCAAGATATCATCATCATCATCATCATCAAAAACTTGTGAATTTTCAATATTGTCTGGTACACTAGGCCTTGCCTAAATTTCAACTTTAGATATACTAGCAAATGTAATATCACTGGGATTAATTGCAATATTGGCTAACAAATCAGCCATCTTATTATTACTCCTATCCTTCCATTCAATATTGAAGGCATCAAAATGTTCAATCAAATCCCAAACTGCATTCCTATATTGTTTTAACCTTTTGTTCTTGGAAGCATATACTGACCTGACTTGGGACACCACCAACTTAGAATCACCAATAACACTTAGGCACTTAATACCATGTTTTTGTGCCAACCTTAGTCTTAACAAAAATGCCTCATATTCTACTATATTGTTGGTACAAAATAAATTAAATGTGAAAGAAAATTTGTAGGTGTTTCCATTAGGAGAAATAAGTAAAATACATGCTCCTGCTTCATCCTTGCAATTTGCACCATCAAAGTACATTACCCACAAATCACCCTTCACATAATTAACACTTACCTCAATAGAGATAGGTGAAAAAATAGGTTCCTTCTCAAGTGCAGGGATCTCTGCCCTAAAAGCATTAATATCAGTATCCACAAAACATGTAGTTTCATTATCAATACTTCTCTCAATCATGTGGCATACTCTTGGTTCTCACTCAATCTTGACAAACTAATCATCAATCTTGAAAGTGGCATAGGATAGATCACACTATAAACTTCCACCCATGGCAACACTCCACCTTCTAGATAGAAACATCCCATAATGAGGAGGGATGTCCACCATGAAAACACTCATTGTCAACTCTTTCTTTGGATATGCTGCCAGCCTATATGACATTGCATTGATAGTCCCAATGACCGGTACCTCCCTCTGATCCATTGCACAACATCTACCTTGAACTGTATCAACTTTAAGGCCCAATTTCTCCATAATCTTAAAAGGCATAATAGTATTAGAGGCACCACTATCAATCATACAATTTCTTAGTTTCATTCCATTCACAAGGACACTTAAAAAGAATGGATCAATGTTCTCAAGGCTAGCATTGACAAAACTGTCCAAATATATAGGAGGAATTTGAGATACAATTCCCTGAGTAGCAACTCCTTTCAAAGCTTTATCCTGAGACCCATTGCATGCAACATCATTGTTATGAACATTATCTACCCATGCAATAGCTCCATCTTTGTGTTCAGGGATTCTCAACAATTCTGACAATGGAACCTTAACTGTAATTTGGAAAAATACAAATAACATATCAACAGGAACAGAGGAGGGAATCTCAATCTGCATAGCCTTAGTATCCTTTGGCTTATCTAATACATTAGGTGTATTGGCCACCATCATTTTTTCAATCTTAGCCATTGTGTTAACTAGCTTCTCAATCTCACTAGAAATTCTTTCAACTCCAACTCCCTTAGGCTCACAATTCTTACCTTTTACATTCTTGAATTTCGCCATGTGATCACCTTTTGATTTGTTCTCATTAGGCTCTCCAGAGTTGGTACTCTTGATAAACATTCCTGTAGCTTTTCCATTTGTATCCCTTGCCACCATGCCCCTAGTTTGCACTTGGGCAATCATTTCTGCAGTAATCCTATCCACCTCTTCTCTAGAGGGTCTTCTTAAATTTACTAGCTCAGAAGAAGAGTTCATGTTACATGTCTTCTTATCAATGTCTTCACTATCAGAAAAAACCTCTTGATGAAAAAGGGCCTGATTATGTCTCTTCACATTTACATCTACTTGTTCATCAAAATCAAAATCATCTTCATATCCTAAATATGAAGTAGCCATGTTGCATCCAACATCATCTTGATCTTCTTCTTGATCTATCTCCTCATTGCCACAATCTTGATTTGCAGCCATAGAATGTGCAACCACACAATGCTCTACAGAATGAGGGGACCGGCATGCAACACACCAATGTATGTCCTCCATGACATTTATTGAATCTTTTTGTAGAGGGTCAAGGACACCTCTATCATTTTTTCCTCTTGCAGCAAGGACAACAAGCTTTCCATCCTTCCACTAGGTGTTGTAGGGGTAGTTCTACAATCTATTCTACTTATTGAAATTATTGTTGAATTGAGGCCTTTCATTGGTAGGAGCACTAATGTTCTTATTTGCAAGTGCCTTCAAATCCTTCAATGCATTGAGCACCTTATCCAATTTATCTTCTTCTTGCCTCCTAGTTCCAACATTCCTATCATTTTCTTTTTTATATTTCTTGTCCCCAAACAACTTAGGGTCATCTTTCTTCCCAGCCAACTATCCTGATATCTTCATATTGTTCTCAATATTGATAGCAATCCTAAAAGAATCTCTAAGAGTTCTTGGTTCCTTGTCCCTCAAAAAATATCCCATCTTTCCGTCAAATGCATTGAAGTATGTAGTTAGACAAACATTGTCATCTAATCACATTGTTAGCACATGTAAAAATTTTCATGGCTTTACCAGTTTTCCTCTGGTCTTTGCAAATTTTTTCATGCCTCTGGCTCAGCCCTTATTTCAAATTTTTGAAAAACTAGCCATTCCATAAAAAAACCCTTTGTAATGCCCTAGCCCCGTTCTATTTTAAAGTTACTTTTTTGGGCCACTTAAAAACCTTTAAGTGCACGTGCTTTATTTTTTGGTCAGCCCCCGTTTAAATTCTTCCTAAGTTTTACCCCCGGTAGCCTTTAATTTTTCCTATAGTCCTTAGCACCTAATTTTTCCCTAAAGCCTAAGTCTCAGTAATTATTATTTCCTATGTTTTAACTTAATATTTCCTGGGCCCGACCTTCTGACACCATCTTAATCCTACGGTTGTCATAAGATTGCAAGGGTTTTGTTAGAGGCTTGTGATCTTACGATGATCATTGATTCTCCTTTATGGCAAAGCTTCTCAAATAGGTGGGTCCATTGATATGTATGCACAAATGGTAGCTTCTCATTGTTCCATGTATTAGTTTGGTGGTAATTGTCAGTGGGACCTAAGTTTTTAGTTTGTCAGAGGGTCCTAACATTGTCAGAAAATCAACGATGGGTGCATGATCTTATGGGATGTGTCAGAGGTTTAAGATCATGCGCCGACTGTCGATTCTACCTTTATCAGAGGGGATAATGTGCGACGGGTCCACATGCCAGGTGTGCTGATTTGGTGGTATTTGATTGGTCAATGTAGTAATGACTAGCTATTCTGTTAGTGGAGCTAGGTTTTTTGAGGTTCAGTGGGTTCTGATGCTTGCAGAGCATCAACGGTCCGTGTGTAATCTGATGGGTTTTTTCTAACACATGTGAACTTAAGACAGCCATTGATCTCTTTCGGTATCGGAGGATTGTCAGGGTAGGGTAAGATTCTTCATATGATGGTTGTCTTATGATCTGGAGGAATCTTGGAGGTCTATGCGAAGATGAGACAACTATCGATCTTCTTGAGGGTAGGCCCAGGTTTTGGTCTGATGTTTTAGTGGTCTTGACAAAGTATTTAGCGGCCTGACAAATTTTCAAAAGGTTTCGCTTATTCGTGTGAAAAGGTGGTAGTACTCTAAATGGTTTAGCAACTTAGCGAATAATCATTCATGTAATAGCTAAATAATTTGGTGAAGGCATAAAGTATTCTGCGACTTGGAGGTATCCTTCAGTCACCAATTCGCCAAGTTTGGCTAGGGTCCTATTAAGTGATAAATCATAAAGATCGCGAAAAAGAGGGATTGGATGGTTAGGACTTAAAGTTGATTGAGATTCAAATGTGGACCACCAATTTGCTGTTGGCACCATGGAAATGACCATCTGATTTCAAATTCAAATTTATGAGGGTTTCCTGCGACCAGAAGGACTAAAATTCAATGCAGAAGCGACTGGAGCTAGTAAGAGATGATTTGTTTGCCATTGCAGTGTGGTCCAGGGTGTCTCATGATCATTTGCAGGGGTTTGTACTATGTTTTTTGTGCTTGAGGCATGTTTTAGGTGGCCAAAAGGGTTGAAAAATTTGGAATTCCATGATTTGTAGTACTTTCCCAGAGATCTATCATAAGTGCAAATCTTTCTCAGGCATGGCCAATTGGTTTTTATCCCCTACAATTAATTTTTGACTGTTTCTAGTTGCTCTGGTGGGTGAAACCCTAACCTTAGTCATCTGTATCTTATTGCAACCTATTTTGGGTTTCTACGGTGACTAAGGGTATAAGTTGTAGCATTTTTAATTTTTTAGAGGTTCTAAAACTTTCTTTTGGTCCCTGGTTGTTGTTGATGGTATTATACTGAGCAAGGAGAGCCTGGAGTTTGGGTTTGTTTCTTTGGCATTTTGTTATCTTGACAGTGTATTGATCTTGCAAATCTTAATGAGAATACATTTGGATTCCAATCTCATTTTTGTGTATGTCTTCTTATTTTGTTCTTGAGCTCATATATGTTAATTTCACAAAGTGGGTTATCATATGGTAAACAAAGAGTATTTTGAAATTATCTTTAAGTTCCTAAAAAAGTTAGGATTAAAGTCTTTGAGGTAGTTTCAATGAGTTCATGGCTAGATAAGAATTTGATGTCCTGATATGTGAGTGAGAGGGATAATAGGCAAAGAACTTATCCTAAATTCAAGTGTGTTTGAGTTAGGGTTTTCGGTTGATATATGCTATTAGGTGACTCTATGCCCTAGTTAAGGCACTGATCCCCTCTCTAGAGGCAGTCCATCATCATCAATCACACACAAATTAAATGATAAAATCTTTCAATCAATTAGTAAGGGGTATAGTTGTATATTGTTTTGAGACTCCTTTGGAGAAATGAGTCAAGGGTACATCCGCCTGAGCATTAAGGCTCAAAGTGTAGGAGGATCTCATTGTTGATCCTTGTTAATTGGCCCTCTTCCTTGTAGACTTTGGAGTGGTGATAGAGTCAAATTTATATTAAAGTTATCCATCAAAGTATAAATCTACAAGTTGAAGATCAAAGGGAACTCCCAACACGCATAACTTGGAACAACTTATGCATACCCTTCTGAAATCTCATGTTGAATTCAGCTGCAGACTCATTTTGATTTTTCCTTATGGTATTGAATTCATTCAACATGAAACTAGCATTAGGCCTATCACCATACTGCTCTTCAAAACATCTCTCAAAAGAATCCCAAGTATCAATACATTTATCAAGAAGTCTCTTAAACCAATCTCTAGCATCCTCCATTAGAGATTGGACAAACAATTTCATGACTACATCCTCATGCTCTACCTCATAATCATTAAGGATATCAACAAATAACCTAAGATGCTCCTCACAACTAATAGCATTATTACCAGCAAACTTAGGTACCTTATGTCTTATATCATTTTGAAAAGCATTTGGGTAGCCTGGTATCCCATCAAAACTAATTTGCCTATAGCCTTCTAGTTGCATAGGTCTTCTCTAAAATCCTAAACTAGTGTTCCCAATAGAATTATTATTGTTATCTACATTCCCACCCACTTGCACATTTGATTGTCTATTAGGATCAACAAATGATTTGGTAGATACATTAGGAATTAGATTTCTAGTAGTAGCAATGCTAAGTGGAACAGTAGTGTTCATAGATGGCATACCTAGTTTAGTAGTAGAAGGGCCATGAACATTAGCTGATGAAGCCTTCAAGAACTGGATCTTTCTTCTCTTCTCTACAATAGCAGCATCAACTTCAGCTCTTTGCAACTCTTGAGCAAGAGCTTCATCCTCTTTTCTTTTTCTTTCTATCTTTGTCTCCCTATTTGATTTAGGTGGTGGGATCCCTGGTATTGTCACTGGTTTTCTTCTTTGGATACCCACCATCTTCTTCTTTCCTTTTTCATTAATAACTATAGTAGGCCTAGTGATCTCATGTCAATTCTTACCCTTAGGCAGAGGAGCATAACTTTGCACTGGTCTGATCATAGGGCCTTCTTCATCAAACTCATGGTCTTGCAACAAGCATTCCTACTCACTTCTTAGAGCTTCAAGATCACCAAAAACATCATGTTGCAACATCTTAGGAGTAGAAGCGAGCATCTTGTTTCTCTCCTTCATTTCATTAATTTTTCTTAAAAGAGACTGCCTCTCCATTAGAGAATTTACTTTTTTAGCCTCTCTCTCCTCTTGTAACCTTTTGTATATGGCATCCTTCTCTGCCAACTGCAACCTAAGTGCATTTAGGTCATGTGGATATATCATGTTGTCTTTAGAGCTTGATGCCACTTCCACATCAGTAGGATTCTGATATGGGAAATGAAGTTGTCATGGTCTCATAGGCTACCTTCTGAAATTATATTCATCAAGATCTAGATCAATCTCCAAAACCATCTCTCTGGCTTGTTCATCCTGACCCACAAGCAATGGACCCTTGTCTTGAAATATAGCCTCTGGGGTATCATAAAATTTATCTTCAGAGCGACCACCATCTAATCTAGAAACTCTGTCTTGTGAACCTTCCTCACTTGAGGAAACATGTGGTGCTCTACATCTGGTATTTCTTTGTTCTCTCATGAGAGCACTAGTAGACTCACCATTTCTCCTGATCCAACTCTTCTTCTCCTGTCTAGGTAACTGTTCCATAGTGATCTCTGGATTCTTTTTGACAAAGGACCTAGTATTCCTTCGTTTGTCCATCATTTACAGTATGACACTATTCTAACCTCTTTTGAGTCACCACCCACCAAAGTGGGAAATCTTTAACTGAATACAATAAGAAAACAAGAGTGCACTTTGTAAACTTTTATCACTAGACTCTCCCCAGCAGAATCACCATTTTGTTGGGAGTTCCCTTTGATCTTCAGCTTGTAGATTTATACTTTGATTGATAAATTTAATATAACTTTGACTATATCACCACTCCAAAGTCTACAAGGAAGAGGGCCAATTAACAAGGATCAACAATGAGATCCTCCTACACTTTGAGCCTTAATACTCAGGTAGGTGTACCCTTGACTCACTTCTCCAAAGAAGTCTCAAAATAATATACAACTATACCCCATACTAATTGATTGAAATATTTTATCATTTAATTTGTGTGTGTGATTGATGATGATGGACTGCCTCTAGAGAAGGGATCAGTGCCTTAACCAAGGCATAGAGTCACCTAATAGCATACATCAATTGAAAACCCTAACTCAAACACACTTGAATTCATGATAAGTGCTTTTCCTATTATCCTTCTCACTCACATATCAGGACATCAAATCCTTATCTAGCCATGAACTCACTAAAATTACCTGAAAGACTTTAATCCTAACTTTGTTAGGAACTCAAAGATAATCTCAAAATACTCTTTGTTTACAATATGATAACCCACTTTGTGAAATTAACATATATGAGCTCAAGAACAAAACAAAAAGACATACACCACTATGAAATTGGAATTCAACTATTTTCTCATTAAGACTTGCAGAATCAATACATTATCAAACAACAAAATGCCAAAGAAATAGAACCAAAATCCAGGCTCTCCTTGCTTAGTATAATACCATCAATAACCTTACAAAATATCACCTTTTTTGATATATACCACCAGTAGTCACCTTGGAATCCTCAAAGAGGATGCATCAAGCTTCGGGTGACTGGGGTTAGGGTTTTACCCACTAAGCCAACTGAAACAGTCAAAGATTTAATACAAGGGAGGAAACCTAGGCAACCAGGAGAAAATAGATCCCAGATTGATCCTCAATGATGACAATTTCACTGAGAAGGTACTAAGAACCATGAAAATGCCAAATTGTCAACCTATTTGGCCACCTGCAACACACCTTGAGTACAAAAAACATAGTACAGACCCCCTGCAAATAGTCATGGGACACCCTGGACCACACTGCAATAGCAAGCGCCACCAAAAAAATCAAATCCAGCTATGAAAGCATTCAATTTTAGTCCTTCTGGTCATAGGAAACCCTTAGAGAATTCAAATTTGAATTTCAATGGTCACTTTCATAATGCTAGCAGTGAATCAGTGGTCATAATTTAAATCTAGGCCAACTTTAAGTCCTGACCGTCAGATCCTTTAATTTCATGGGTTTTATGTCTTTACCTTTTAATATGACCTTAGTCACATTTGGCGAACTGGTGACCAAAAGGTAATCGGCCATTTGCAGAATACTTTATACTACCGCTAGATATTTTAGCAATTAGGCGAACGCTTTTTTGCTGAACCGCCAGGTTTTTTAGAACACCGCTATTTTACTGTGCCAAAGAGAAAAAACCCTTTGAAAATTGTCAGACTGCCAAAAATTTATCGAAACCGCCAAGAAGACTGAGAAACTTTACTCGGCCCACATCAAGAAAATTGAGAGTTGTCTTATCTTTGCATAGACCTCCCAGATTCCTCTAGATCATAAGACAACTATCAGATGAAGAATCTTTCCCTTCCCTGACAACCCTCTGATAGGATATGAAATCAATGGTTGGCGCAAGATCTTAAACCTCTGACACACCCCATAAGATCATGCGCCAACCATTGATTTACTGACAATATCAGGACCCTCTGACGCATTTGGAAACTAGGTCCCACTGTCAACTACCACATCATAAATAGGTGGACCAATGAAAGACTACCAATCGTGCACACCCATCGGAAGGTCCCACTTCTTTGAAACGCTGTATCATCAGGAAAGATCAACAACTGGTGCAATATCTCAAGCCTCTAATACAGACAATGAGAACTTATGCTAACCGTCGGATTGAGATGTTGTCAGAAAACCAAGCCCAGGAAATATTAAGGCCAAAACATAGGAAAAATTAAAACGCTGGACTTATGGAAAAATATTTCGCTGAGACTTAGGGAAATATAACAAAGGGGGTTAACATAAAACCGTAATCGCATGATCGCATGACATGAAAAAGGTTCACACGATCATGCAAAAAAGAGGTTAATAATTTTAACACATGCGTTATAGGACTTTTAAGTGGCCTAAATAAAGTAACACAAAATTAGAATAGGGCCAGCGCAATACAAAGGGTTTTTTATGCAGCGACTAGTTTTTCAAAAATTTGAGCTAAGGGTTAATGCCAATGACCTAAAAACAACTGCAGAGACCAGAAGAAAAGGGCTAAAGCCATGAAATTTTTTCAAGGTGCTAACAGATAACATCGATAAGAAGACATTGGGTATCATAACTTTTCTTGTTAAAGTTCATCCAATAATCTTAGGCACTCCTATTCATGTGCTTCTTGAACTTCTCAATTATAAACTTGTTTTAGGAAGATCATGGTTACATAAGATGCATGCTATTCCTTCAAATTTTCATTGAAAGCTTAATTTTATTCATAATAATCTGATGTATACTCTTCATCTATATGATCTATGAAACCCTTGTTTAAATTTGTAGTCTACTAAGGCTCTTGAACCTAGTGAATAAACAAAGGAACCTGAGATTAAAGATGAACCTAAACCAATGGAGGAACCTTCTTCTCTTTTAGAATAGGATTGGGAAACATTAGAATTTACTCCTACCTTTCTTTGGGAATATAGATTCTCTGATATTTCTTTTATGAAGAAACAAAAGGGAATTTAACAACAAGATTTTACTCCTACTCCTCTTTCTACTAAGTTAAGTAATAAATTTTTAGCTACTTCAACTAAGGAGACCATTGAAACTATTAAAATTGATTTTTATGACATAGTGGCTTATGAAGCACCATTGAATCCTTTAGATATGGTTGATCACTGTGGTCCTAGTTATAATTTTCTTACAAAATGTGGTTTTCATGGTAAATGATGTGGAAAGCTTAAAAAAGGGATTCAAGTACCTCTGGATAATAAAATTTATCAGCATAATTATGGATTGGGTTTTAACCCTTATAAGATACCTTTTGTGTTTACTTGATGAATGTTAATCACATTTGTATCAAACCTCCTAATCTTGTTAATCCTAGTCTCATTGATTTCAATCAAAACTCTATAATTCATATATTTACTAATGATGATGCCCTAGTGGATTTCTTGGGGGCATATAATGATCCCCCTCCTTTTCATCATAAAAAGAGAAATCCTTAGTATTTGAATGCTGAAGCTTATTTTGGAGAAAATATTGATCTTGATAATTATTCTAATTCTCCTTTACCTATTGAATAATCTACAAAGAGTAAATTACAGATCATAGAGACATTTAATGTGTAAATGGACCCTAGTGATCCTAAAAAAGTTATTAAAATTGGTAAATGTTTGAATGAAGAACTTAAAAAACTCACCTCTCTTCTCCTTGAATTCATAAAAATATTTTCTTTAGTTTATTCTAATATGTTTGGTATTGATCCTAAGATTGTTACTCATAATATTGTGCTTGTTCCTAATGGTAAGCCAATTAAACAAAAGATACACAAGACAATCTCAAGCATTGATCTTCTTATTAAGGATAAAATTGAAAATCTCTTGGATGTTGGTTTTATACATTCTATGTATTATTCTCCTTGGATTTAAAATATTTTTTTTGTTTCTAAAGAACATAATAAGATTAGGATGTGTACTAATTTTTGAGACTTGAATAAATAATCCTTGAATGATGATTTTTCTCTTCCTAATATTGATATGATAGTGGATTCTACAGCAAGACATACTTTATTATCCTTCATGGATGGTTTTTTATGGATACAATAAAAGTTTCATCCCTCCTAAGGATCAATATAAGAATGCATTTAAAACACCTTGTGGAACCTTTTGTTGGGTAATGATTCCTTTTGGACTAAAGAATGTGGGTGCTACGTAACATCCTTCTATAATATTTATTTTTCATCATTAAATTCATAAAATTCTTGAAGATTATGTTGATGATATCCTTGCTAAATCCATTCTACAATGTTATCATGTGCTTATCCTTAGAAATATTTTTGAAAGGATAAGACATTTTAATATGCAGTTGAATCTTCCAAAATCTTCTTTTGGGGTAGACAATGGAAAACTTCTTGGGTTTATAATGTCTAATAGATGCATAGAGGTTGATACTGAAAAGATTTATGTTATTGTTAACATGCCTAGACTCCTAGAACTATCTAACAACTTCAAAACTTACAAGGGATAAAAATAACCTTGTGAGGCCTCACCCTGACCCATCATAGCATACTGATTCATTCACACTTTGATACATTATGTTTTGATACATTGATATACTTTTAGATTATCCTAACAGAGACTCAAGATATTATGTTTGATGATGATGATTATATTGTATGGATTACATTTTGATTTAGAATAGGACCTAGAACATGTGGTTGATTTTGATTATACATGTTTAGATATGTGACTTGATGAGAAGATTGGATAATGATTAGACTTGATTATTTCATGGAGGTTATGTCATGATGATTATGGGATTACTATGTTTAAACATTTCTGAATGAAAATTGTAATTAAGAATTAAATTCTGCATATTGATTAATTTTGCTAAGTATGAATTGAATATGTATATTGCATGTAATTTTATTATCTTGGACTACTGATGCTCAAGTTTAGTGTGCAGGAAAGAGAACCATGGAATCTGTCAGAGAATCAGTAACCAACCATATGTGCAAACTGTAAAGCCAAGGTTGAATCTAATGAAGAGGTTCAAACCTCATTGTTAAGTGATTTAATTTGTGACTGTAAGATTGTATGTATGTATTAGGTGCTTTCATTATGTAATTAGTGACATGTCAATGTTGTATTATGTGTCACTTGACACTTGTTATGTGTTGATATAATGACATGTCTACTAACGTTGGCAATGTAACCTAATCCTAACTGACTTATTAGGAACCTAATTAAGCCCCCTTGTTGGAGATACTTGCAAAGTTCCATCAATTTGATTATTTAAATTTAATTCTTTCCTAACCACTTCTAGAGGCCAAAAAGTTATCCTAAGGATCAATTTTAGCAAAATCCAAGTACCTTAGTGATAGTGGTATGGGTTAGGGACATTTATAACCAATCTAGAACCCCCTAGTGGCCTTGGTGACCCTCTTAATGACTCATTTTCCACATGTTATGAAAATGGAGTGAGTCTTGACCCTTACCCAAACCCACACTCCTTTCCAATCTTGCATTTATGGTAGGGGACAAGGAAAAGCCAATGGACTCTAGGGTCAATTCTGAATTTAATGTTGGTGGGTGGGTACAATTTGGAGGTCTTTTTAGAGGCCCTTTGGAAAGTTAGTGGGTGTTCACACACTCTATACTTTTTGAGACATTAGTGTTTTGGAATGAAGGAAGCAAAATGGATTGGGCTCTTCTCAAAATTCATTTTACCATAACACATTGTGAAGCTTGGTCTCCATTGCCATGAAAGTTCTTTATTTTTTGTTGTAAGTAGACTAGCATGTATTTCATTCTCTTGCATATGTGATATATATTTGTGTTGTTGTTATGTAAGGGAATGGGAATTTGGGTTTGATTTCATGCTTATTGTGTTTATCTTTTCTTGAATGAGGGAGTTTTGTGAAGGGTGTATTGGCATTACTCACCCTTGGATAAGGAAGAAGTGGCCATGTGTGGGGGAAGGGGTTAGTTGGATTCCATAATAGTGTAGAGTCTCTTCTCATGGAGAGAAGGGGAAAAAAAATGTAAGGTGTATGGGCCCTTGCATGCTATTGTTATTGATCCTAATTTTGGGAGAGATAAGGAGAAGATTGGATGAAAAAATGTATGTGGTTTTAGCCTTGAAGAGGCATGCTTATTGTATGTATTATTTTGGCATTCTCCTACATGGAAATTCGCCTTCACCCATTGTTATGGGTTCATCGTGAATCCCATTTTGCAAGTCTTGGGAGGGTGTTCTTGTTCTTGTTGTGTTATGTTATGTAGATGTGTGAATGTAACCCGTTGGTTACCGACTCTCCTACCTTAGGGGTGGTCTCCTTGAGATCTAGGTTGGGAGGTGAGCTTCCCATGGTTCTCCTCATGAATTTGCAGGTTTTGAAGTCAAGATGCTTGTGGAAAAAGATTTGGAGAGTTCTCTATTTTGGAGTGGTTGTGTGAAAGCAACTTATAATGTTGCATTGTTGATCTTTTGTAATGAGATTCATCTCTTGTTGAATTTTGTAATGTTTATTGGAAATATACATCATGTATTATGTGAGAATGCTCTTATTCATTATGAAATAGCTACTTTGAGGAAAGGAACATTATATGTTATTCATTTGAATGTGTAGGTTCTTCCATCATGAAAATGTGTAATTGTATTATTGAAAGATTACCATATTATGAAATGATAAATCCTTATTTTCATGTGTCTCGTATCTCTCATTTGAGCAATGCTACCAATTTGTGTTCCTTTTTTGTAAAAATGTAAATTGGGAAATGGTGAAAGGAATAGGAATTAGGTCGAAAACTATGATTTCATGTTGCATAATAGTTCCTCAAAATTGTGAAAGAAATTCATCTCTAGTATTTTAATGTAAAATAGCATGGACTAGAAATCTTCATATAGATGTATATGAGTAGCATCATTTCATATTGAAAGGATAGTAAGTTTTAAATTATGAGTTCTTAGTTATTGAATCTAAGTTAAAATGACATTATTGCTCTCCAAATTTTAGAGTAAATCCATTGTAATTATAAACAATTCAAGAATACATCACTAATGCTTGAAAAAAATAATATCAAATTCAACAATCAACAAAAAAAAGATATAGACAAAGCAAAATGTGAAATGTTACTTCCCAGAGATTTTAAAGAGAAAAATTGCTCTCTGAAAAATGTATGAGAAAGGGAAATAATTCTCTTTTACCATAGAAAATATTCCCTCTGCAAGATACTTTTCCTAAATAGAAGTTAGTATACTAACCCCCTATTATAATCTTGTTATTAGAAAATTAGTTCCTAAATTTAATAAAAGAGCTTTATAACATGACTTAATTTCACACTAATATGCTAGTGGACCCCACCTTTACACTCCTCTCCCCTTAATAGGCGCACGAAATGAGAAAGCTCATTCAACTTAAATCATATTAAAATAAATAAAACCTTATTTGAATAAAGGAAGGGTGGGGCCTTCTTATGTCATCCTTTGTTTTGGGCATTACACCATACCCAATACATTACGCCACCCACCTTCCTCCTAGCCCATGCGTACTTGCTGTAGATTTGGAATTCTGACATGGAATTAACACTTGCCTTTTTGACAAGTTACTTATCCCATACCATGCTGCTAACATGGTTTATTACTTGTCTTTGACAAGTTATCCATTCCCTTCCCTTGCATAAATGTCATGCATTGGGAAAAGGTTGTATGGTTTGGTGGGCTCATAACCCCAAACTCATGCCCTTGGGATTATGCGCTTTCCCTTTTAAAGCATTCCCTTAGTCAAATTTTTGTAGGCAATAGAATTTTTTGGGAATTCCATCACCCCACCCACTTGGAAAGTGGGCCATGGTGGAAAGAGGGGGTGATGGGATAGGTGATAGGTTTAGTAGGTTAGGACTAGTAGGATTGGTAGGCTAGTAAGTAGGATTACTTTTTAAGATTTGGTTATTTGTTTAATTTTATTTATTAGTTTTAATTTTATTTGTTAGTAGATTCTCTTATACAATTAATCTTTAGTTAAAAGATTTATTATTAATATGTCCAAACTTATATATTGATAAACCAAATTATTATTTTGATAGTTATTATATTCAATTGTTAATTAGCTAAAATAAAACTATTAATGATTGTTAGTTGGACCTTATTCAATGGTGGTTGTAACTAGCTAATTTAGTGGTTTACCTTATGTAATTGTTAATTGGTTAAAATAATATCATTAATAATAGATTATTTGGTTTATCTTAAATTATTAATGTGTAATTAGCTAATAGGGTTATGACCTAATGAATTGAACTGTTTTAATTAATTTATGTATTAGTAGGTTATTAGTATGTATAAGAAATGGGTAGTGTAACTAATATAGTTCTAAGGTTGAGATAACATTTTGTTCTAGTTAACACTATTAGGTTTTTGTCAAATTATAATTAAGATTTGATTGTCAATGAAGTTATCTCATGAACTAATATTGTAGGTTAAATTATCAATTAAGTTGGACGAACCATATTCGAAAGCTATAACCTAGGTAGATTATTTATTGTGGGTATAGTTTGATTGGAATAAATTGAATATTAAATGCCCTAGGTATCTATGAATTGATCCTGAGTGGAAGTTCTAAAATGGAATTGTATACAATAGGGTTCCGCTATCCAAAACTCAGATTTTTACAACAATAGTTATGAATTTTAATGTGCCAAACCCAGAGTGGTACATTGTTACTCTCAGGGCTTATGCTCTGAAAACTTATTCCTAGGTTGTGGTTGGCTTATCCGTAGCCGACTTATAATTAAACCATGAATGTTATTCTCTAACATCTTACTATAGCTGACTTATAATTAAACCATGAATGTTACTCTGTAACATCTTACTTAAAAAAAAAATTGTTGCATTTTTATTGGTTATTTTTTGGGCATGACAAACCTATACGAAGGTTTGTTTCAAAATTGGTTGATCGTACCATTGCTTTTACTTCCTTTCTTAAGAAAGATATAATGTTCTATGGAATGAAGAATGTAAGAAGTCCTTTGAGAAATTTAAGGAGTATCTTGCTAATCCTCCTATTTTACAACCTCCTCATCATAATAAACCTTTGAATTATCCTTATACATCAGCTTCTTCAAAGGCATTAAGCACTTTTTTGGCTCAACATGAAGATAAAGGGAAAGAAAGACCTTTGTATTACATCATTCGTACCTTAGTTAATAATGAGACATGATACACAGATATAGAAACACAATGTAATACACAATGTTTTTTCTTGTAAAATACTTATACATTATTTTCTTAGTGCATAAGTTAATTTTATTTTCAAATTCAATCCTTTGAAGCATCTCTTTTCCAAAACTGATCTATCAGGATGTCTTCTGAAATGGGTTATTCTTTTAACTGAATTTGATTTGAAGTTTATTTATCAGAAGATGATTAAAGGTAAAGTGTTAACTGATTATTTAGCTAAGGCTCCTTCTTCTTCATCATGTCCTGATCCTATTGAATTTCTTGATGCATATTTTTTACCTATACAAATGGATGATGTTTGGGATATGCATTTTTATTGATCTAGGTGTAAGATAGGTTCCAGTACCAGTGTTATCACAATTCCTCCTTCTAAGAAACATATTCCTCATTCTTATAAGATTAATTTATCATGTACTAAAAATATAGAAGAATACGAAGCCTTTATTTATGTATTAAGTGTGGTTTTGTCCATTCCAATTAAGAATCTTAAGATCTTTGGGAACTCAAAATTAATTGTGCAATAAATTAATGGTTCATATCTGGCTAAAAAGAAAAAAATGACACAATAACATAAGTTGGATCTTTAATTTATTTCAAAATTTTCCTCCTATAACATTCAAACTTTTCTTAGAAAAGATAATTGGCATACTAACACTATAGAAAGTGCAACATCTCTTATCTGTCTTAAGGATAATGTTAAATATTTTCAATTCACGATTCACACTCTTGTTGAACCTATGGTTTCTAATGATAACAATGTGAAATCTTATTATTTGAATATGCATTTGGGTGAATGATATTCACATATCTTTCATTATTTAAGAGATGGTACTTTTCCTGAATCAACAACAAGAAATTTTTGAAATTGGATTCAAGAATTAGCATCTCATTATATCATTCTTGCTAATTTTATTTATAAATATTCCTATGATGGAATTTTAGTTAGATGCCTTGGTAAAAAATTGAGATTCCGATGGATTTGCAAGAAGCTCATGCAGTATATTGTAGAGGTAATTTTGGTGGAGATTGATTAGAAAATAAACTTCTTTGAATGGGATACTATTGGAATATAATACAAGAATATTCCTTTACTTTCATCTAACGGTGTCTAAAATGTCAACATCACAATAATATTATCCACTCTCCTGCTTATGAACTATGCAATTAAGTAGCTTTATGGCCTTTTAGCATATGAGGTTCAGATCTTATTGGTAAACTGTCACCTCTTTCTTCTCAAGGACATTCTTATATTTTGATAGCCACTGATTATTTCAGTAAATAGATTGAAGTTGTCCCTCTTTGTTCTATTATTAATGATGTTATTTATGATTTTATTCCTTAGAATATTATCACTCATATTCATATTTTGTAAATGATAATCTCGGATAATGGTACTCCTTTGAACAAAAATAAAGAAGTCACGAAATTCTTGGAAAAATAGTGAATTCATAAATGCTTTTCTAATCATTATTATCTTGAATCTAATGGTCTTGAAGAATTATCTAATAAGGTTATTGAAAACATTATTAATAAGTATTTCAATAAGCACACTAAGGATTGGCATACGTAGTTAACTTATGCTTTATGGGCTTATAGAACTATTGTTCGCACTATGAATCACACATATCCCTATAACCTAGTTTATGCCACTGATGCTATTATGCCCTTAGAGTTAGAGATTCCTTTCCTTAGAGTTTCTTTTACTGGAATAATTGATAGTGATAGTTTTAGTGAGTAGCCTTTGCAAGATATTGAAATTTAATATGATTAAATAATAAATTCTCTCAAAGACATAAAAGCTTATCACAAGCCTCTTTAGAAGAAATACAACAATAAAGTGATTAAATATTCCTTTTCGGTTGGTGATCTTGTTCTTTATGAGAATCAAAGAAATATAAATGCCCTACCTGGTGAAAAAGGAAAGTTTTTTGTAATTGGCTTAGTCCTTATGTTATTAAAAAAATTTCTTTTCCTTCCTTTATGTTTATCATTTCTATTTTTGTGGAAATTGATTAATATAAATCAATCATAGAAATAAAAGATAGACAATAAGCTTAATGTTTGGTAAAGGTATATCTCATAAGTTTTGGTACATAAGAGGAGGCATTATAAAAAAAGATCTCTCTCTCTCTCTCTCTCTCTCTCTCTCTCTCTCTCTCTCTCTCTCCATAGTATGGTGGCTCCTAGATCTCTTTGATCTATGGTGAGAGCATGATGGTTATTGATATAAAATAGTGCATAAATAAATCATCAATGACATAAGCTCATACAAGAGCTCTCATAGTACTCATAGCTCATTCTCTTTCTCTACTAGTCTTATTTCCTACTCTTCAAGGAATCTCTCTAGTATATCCTCATTATCTCTCCTCACTCTCAACTCCAAGGCTAAAAATGTGAAGATATCCTCCTACATACATGGATCTCATTGTCCTTTATATTGGTGTCAATGGATGGATGGTATCCTAGAAGCTATGTTAAGGTCCTTAAGGACCTCACTGAAAAATATCCTCCACTCTCAGATGCTAGCCAGAATATGGAGTTTCTTAATAAGTTATTTATCATTCATATTTCTTAATCTTAATATAAAAATAAAAAGATGCTAACAAACCTAGGCCTCCCTCTTGGTAGTCAAGAGCTCTCCACTATGAAGATGGTAGGGGCATGGAGTGGCTTCTCTCTCTATAATATTGATATCTCAATCTAGGAGGTGGTGTCTCAGTAGTGGTCATGGTGGTCCTGATCAGATGTGACTAGCTTGCACTATGAATACAATATAATCCTCTGCAACATACCCCCTAGGGGCATATAATCTCATCTTTCCCCCTCCTTGTCTCTGATCTCCTCCTTCTCCTCATCTTCCTTGTCTACTTGTCACCCTTTTCTAAAAAAGGGAGTGTTAGCTTGTGGTGACCGATCAAGAAAGTACTATACATTTTTCCTCCCAACCTCGCCGACATTTTTCCTACCAACATTTTTGACTATTTTTGGGCTGACATATTGTAACTCATTCTAACCCTAAAGTGGTTAAATATTGTATAATATGGCTTAGGGTTAGGGATTCCATTATATGTATAATTTTAGTACTTGTGGCAGAATTGAGCTATAAGGGATTACATATTGTAATCAGGTTGCAATCACTAAATAATAAAATTTTGGACTCATTGTGGGTGGATGTAGCCCAAGGATTGGGTGAACCATGTTAAATATTTATGTCTTCTATTCTCTTCTGTGTGGTTTATGTATTTCTGATATTGGTTATATTTCCACACAATGGTTATTTCTGCCTTGTTAATCCTAACAAGTGGTATCAAAGCGAGGTTCTTTTCAATTATCCTCTGTAGGAAGATTTCACAGTTTAGTGGGAGTCTCAAAATTGAGTGGGAGAAATGGAAAATGAGGGTAGGCTGAAGGTTGACAAGTTTAATGGGAAGAACTTTCAGTTGTGGAAAATTCAAATGGAGGACTATCTCTATCAGAAGGATCTATGGTGGTTGTTGGAAGGAAAAGCCAAGAAACTGGCAAGCATTTCTGATGAGGACTGGATTGTTCTTGATAGAAAGGCCCTTGGTAGTATTCAATTATGCCTAGCATAATTAGTGGCATTCAATATTGCACAAGTAAAAATGATTGAATATTTGATGAAAACCCTAGCGAAGTTGTATGAAAATCCCTTTGCTTCAAATAAGGTATATCTCATGAAGCGTTCGTTTAATATGAAAATGGTGAAAGGTGGCTCAGTTACTGATCATTTAAATGAGTTTAATATAATTACCAATTATTTAACTTCTGTCAATTTTATTTTTGATGAAGAAGTCAAGGCTCTCTTGATTTTGTGTTCTTTGCCTGAAAGCTGGAATGGTTTGGTAATGGCTGTTAGTAATTCTATTTCTGACTCTAATACCCTAAAATTTGATGATGTTATTGGTGTTATTCTGAGTGAGGAAATTTGTAGGAAAAGCTCAGGTGGATCCACATCAGGAAGTGTCTTAAATGTACAAAGCAGAGGCAGAACGAATGAGAGAGGAAACAATTCTGGAAATCATGGAAAATCAAGAGGAAAATCAAAGAGAAAGAGGTCTGAATCCAAAGGGCCAAATGATTGCTGGTACTATGGAAAACTAGGTCACAAGAAGAAAGATTGTTGGTCTCAGAAGAATAAAGAAGGATAAAAACAAGAAGGTAACAAGGAGGCAAATGTGGTAAGTAATAAACCTGAAGAGGATGTCATGCTTCTTTCTTTAGAAAGTATTGATGATTGATGGGTTTTAGATTCTAGGGATTCATTTTATGCTACACCCCATAGAGTTTATTTTCTTGATTATGTCCAAGGGGATTTTGGTGTAGTTTATTTGGGAGATAATGAACCCTATCAAATAGTTGTAAAGGGAAAAATTAAGATTAAGTTGCAGAATGAGAATTATTGGCTACTACAAGAGGTAAGACATGTTCCAAGGTTGAGTAGGAATTTAATTTCAATAGGAAAACTGGGTGATGAGTGTTGCACAGTTAGTCTTAATGATAGAAATTGGAAGGTTTCAAAGGGTTCCTTAGTAGTAGAAAAAGGTGTGAAAGTAGGCACCTTATATCTTTGTACAAGTCATATTGTTCCTTCTACTTTAATTGTTTCAGAAGATAATGAATGTTCAAGAACAATGGCTATAGTTGAGCAGGAAGAACATCAAACCATTGCTGTAGATTTAGACACAAAACTCTGGCACAACAGACTGGGGCACATGAGTGAAAAAGGTATGAAATTACTTCATTCAAAGAAATTTTTACCTGGTCTAAAATGTGTCAATATGGATTTCTGTGAAAGTTGTGTTTATGGAAAACAAAAGAGAGTTTGTTTTGTAAAGAGAGGGAAGGAAAAGAAAAATGAGAGATTAGAGCTTGTGTATATAGATGTATGAGGAGTGGCTCAGGTATCTTCCCTTGGTGGCTCTCTGTATTATGCTACATTTATAGATGATGCAACAAGAAAAGTATGGATTTATTTCCTTAGATAGAAATATGATGTATTTCAAACTTTTAAGAAATGGAAATGCTTGGTTGAGAATGAGACTGGTAAAAGGTTAAAATGTCTCAAATCTAATAATGGTGGTGAGTATCGGAGCATAGAATTTGAAGATTATTATTCCTCTAATGGTATCCATAGGAAAAAAACTGTACCAAGGACTCCACAAGAAAATGGAGTGGCTGAATGCACGAACATGACAATAATGGAGCATGCAAGGAGTATGAGGTTGCATGCTAGGCTACCATTAAACATGTGGGTAGAGGCTATAAATATTGATGTTTACTTAATCAATAGAGGCCCCTCTACTCCTTTGGACTGTGGTATTCTAGAGGAAGCTTGGAGTGGTAAGAAGGTGAGTTATTCTTTTCTCAAAATCTTTAGCTGTGAAGCTTTTGCACATATAGATTCTGAAAATAGAACCGAGATGGAAGCTAAGTCAAAGAAATGTGTATTTTTTGGATATGGCATTGATGAATTTAGTTATAGGCTTTGGGATTTTGAAAATCATAAAATTGTAAGAAGCAGGAATGTTATATTCAATGAGAAAGTATTGTACAAAGATCTATTGCAGTAGCATGAGAAGAAAGAAAATGACTATGTAGTACTAGATGATACTCCAAAAGATGAGGTTCCAGTAGTTCCTTATGCTTTGCACCAATAGAAACAAAAAATACCACACACCCTAGTGAATGTTAGACGGTCAACAAGGCTAAGTAGACCTCCAGAAAAATTTTCTCCATCTTTGTATTCTATTTTGTTAACAGATGCTGGTGAACTTGAATGTTATAATGAAGCTATGTAGGTGGATACAAAGATTCAGTGGGAGTTTGCAATGACAGAAAAAATGGACTCCTTGCTGAAAAATCAAACTTGGGATTTATGCAAGTTATCTGCAGGTAAATGGGCTTTATAGAATAAATGGGTTTACGGGCTGAAAGAAGAGGATGGAGGTAAGAAAATATTTAAAGCTAGGTTAGTTGTAAAAGGATTTGCATAGAGAAAGGGCATTGATTTTGATGAGATATTTTGTTCAGTTGTTAAGAATGCTCTTAGCTAGAGCTATTTAACCAATAACCTTGCTAGTAAACCATGCAATGGGAGATTCAATGAAGACAAGGGCAAGAATGCCTATATCCCCAAGAATCAAATGAATGCAAGCTAATCTATGACACTAAAAGATGCAAGCTAGTCTATGGAAATGAAAGTACAAGCTATGCTATAAAAAGGAAAGAAAAAGTATTACCAAGCCTTCCTAATTAAGCTAGATGAATTAATCTAAAGCATAAAGGAAACTAAGCTAAGTATGAAGCTATGAATTCCATGACAATGAAGCTACTATGTAAGAAATGAAACTAGAGTAGTATGTAGATGCAAAAGCCAAGAATGCTCCAAACCTTCAAAAAGCTCCAAATGTACCTAGAAAACTTGCAGCATAACATTAGCATAAAAAGTTGGGATCTAGAATGAAGAAGAGAGCTCTCCTTTTATAATAAATGAGAAGGAATGAACCATGGAGATTAAGAGGAAAAAGATTTAATCAATGGTGGAGCTTGAAAGAGGAGCAATCCATGTGCACAAGTATCCTCCAATGAGAAAATAAGAGTTGACTTTTGTGTCCATACTAGACAAAAAGTGCTTTTCTCTTTCTTATAAAATAAGAATAATGCTTTATTTGTGCAACTTAGGATAAGAGGAAAAGTGGGGGCTTTTATTTATTTAAAAGAGGAGGAAATATTCCTTTTAAATAAATAAAAACTTAGGAATAAGATGGTTAGCCCATAGAAAATAATCGAATAAATGATAGAACTAGGATTTGATAAAAAATAAGTAATTTATGATTTAGCAAAAGGGGGTAATAGTCTAGATGACCATTTTTGGGTGTATACATTTGCCCCTCTTTGACGAATGTGTGATCGATCTGGGAACACATGCAGTCAAAGAATGAAGTTGAAATGTGAGATCGATTTGGGATCACAAAGCAACTCAAATCAGCCAAGAAAGCAAGAGATAGCTAAGAAGGCAAGCAAATAGTGATTTGACTCCAAAGAATGAAGTGTAGAGAGATAGAAAATCCTACATGATCAGCCTGGTAGTGACAACACTGAACACTTAGGAGAGAGATAGCTAATAAGATATGATGTGTCTACCCCCTCGGGATCAAAAGTGAAATCAGAGGGAATGCAAAAGCAAGAGCAACATGATCAAATCACTAGAAATCATAATCAAAGAGAGAGAATAGAATAACCATCAAGAAGTGAAGATATGCCCCACAAATGGGACACGGGGCACGAACCTATCAATCCCTCAACCCGTAAACACCATGGAGAGGGGATTTGAACTTGGGATTTGAAAGTGAATGAAAGACTGGAAGTTGAGAGAGATGGGGATGAAGAGGTGAAGAATGCCCCAGCTAAGATCGAAGGATCAGGCCTCAAAAGGTTAGGCAACTACGTGGAAGAAGAAGAAATGCGATCTGGGTGATCAAGGTTAACTCAGGTTTCGGTTTCGATCCCAAAATGAATAGAAAATGATGGAATATGAAAGACAAGAAGTGAAAGACATGATCAGGAAGAAGTGAAAGGTGAGCACAGTTGATTAACAAGTCCGTGAAAGATAAAGGAGAGCTCTCTCCATATGCAAGATGTAAAACTAATATAACATGAACTGAAAAATGCAAGCTACATGAAAAGTGGTTTACTTGCAAGGTTACAAAGCCAATAGACATCTAATTATCATCATTGAGCATTATTGGTAGCATCGCAAGATCATACAATACACAGTAGCATAACTATGTGAATCTGAATATGATCTATATCAGATAAAAATGTGGAAATCTCACCTAGGCATCAGAGACATGTAGGTCAAGATGACTAGTGCAGTGAGATTACCTAAGTTTGATATAGAAAGATTATGGTCACATCGAGACACAAGAAAGTCAAGATGACTATAAGCATGCACTTGCGAAATAGTCAAGGATAATACCTTGTAGATCCCAATGTCAAGTGGAACAAGCATAAATGCTAATGAAAAGTAGGACCAACAAAATATATCCACAAGCAGAAAAAGCGATAAAACATGTTCTCATTCCCTCAGTCTTCTAGCTATGCATCATCAAAAATGATCATAGGGGGAGAACACTCAGCAAAGAAATCATCATAGACAGCACACCAAGAAATAAAGTCAAGCAAATCTTAGCAAGTGTTTAAGGGTGTGTGTGTTGGTCATAGAGTCAAATTTTGAGTATCGCATTTGCCAATGAGAAATATTGCATCATCTAGACTGTGGGTAGGATATCTGATAAGTGTTGAGAAACACTAGATGCAAGGGGAAGTGTTGAAAAACACAGTTGGGTAGTGTTGAGAAACACTAGTTGAATCAAGTTGCCCAAGAAACCCGAATGCACAAAAAGACCCAAGATAAGCTAGAACAGCATATGCCCCCTAGACTAAGACAAGAGTCAATTTTAGGCTAGGAGAGGCAAAGTGAGAAGTGGAGCGAAAGGAGCACCATGCAAGACTGATAGACATAGGTGCAAGGGTCTCAAGCAGCGCCTATTTCCAGGTTTTCACCACTTGATAGATTTATTGCAATTTTTTCAAGACTTTTTATAATTTTTTTTGTATTTTTTGCTACCAAGGCGCTTGTTTCTAGGTTTTCACCAAGGAAATTTTTTTATTTTATTTATTTTATATTTTATTTTATTTATTTATTTATTTATTTATTTTATTTTATTTTATTTTTTCAGCATCATATATGAATTTTTTTGGAATTTTTTCATGATCATAAAGTATGTACAAAGAATGCCCCAGACAAAAATAGGCATCAAGAATCTGCTTCCTCTGATGTAGAGAACTGATAAGCCCAGGCCCAAATGCTGCAACTGTGATGATCATTAGAATGTGATCCACATATGCTATCATGGATTTTAGCTAGCACTTTTTCTGACTCCTCTATTTCTAGACACTTAAGGAGAGTTTCATCTAGACCCTCCTATACAAGTCACCAAAGACAAAGACAAAGTGTAAGGGATGGCGGAAAGAATGGTGTGGTGGATTTTTAGGAGGAATATGAGGTGGAAGACATGAAAAGATGGCAGGATTGTAGGATTTGTAAGGAGGATAATGTAATTCATCCACTAGGAACTTGAAGTGAGATTTATGCCTTTGCATTCATAAGATGGATGTTGAAGTGACCAAGGCATTAGCAACTTTGTTCTTAGCTCTAGGAATGGGCTGAAGTGTAATAGATATGAGATCATGCTTGAAGTAGTGCACCATTTTGTTCTAGAGAATCAGCTTGTCATCTTTTATTTGAGAATTTTTGAGCAGATTTTTATTTTTACTTTTCTTAGGTGTGGATACTGCCACAATGTGGTTTTCACCATCTAACCATTTCTCTTTTCTTTTGATTCGATGCTTGTAATACTTGATTGTTGATTAAGTCCTTTTTGTTGCTAGTTTGCTGGTGGAAGAAGTAACAAGTGTTAATGTGAGATGAAATGAAGTGACTGGTTCAATAGCATTTATGCAAGAGGTGTCATCTCTGGTAACAAGAGAGGTTGAGTCTATAGGGTAGGCTCCAAAAGTAGCTAGATCTAGATTTGTCATAGAAGGACCAACATAGTCCACTAAGGTAATATGGGGAACAAACCCATTAGACCCTTCGCGAGACTCATCGACTACATTAGGATGGTCACTATAAGTATGAACCATATCAACATCCATATCTATCATGGAAGAGTCTTCTGGAAGAGGCTTAAGATTTTGAGAAGTAGAGATACTCATGTCATTATGTGTGAGATCACCTCTTTGTAGCATTCGTGCAATGTTGTGACATTGTCTATCATAGTGCAATGATTCTTTAGGCACATAGGTTCTAGACATAGAGGCCTCAGCCATATCATCAGTAGATATACATGCTTCACCCCAAAGAAGTGAATTAGAAGGAAGATCATCTCCCATTTGAGCCATAGCATGTAGTGGTGACTCATCTGTATTTGTGTCTGAATTACTGAGCATGGGAGTATTTCTGGAATAATCAAGGAGGGCATTTTCTCTACTACCCTCATCTTCTCTATAGATCCACTCTTGGACAACTTTTACTTCTCTTTCTACTTCTAAAGGAATGGATGAAGGAACAAAAGTATCAAAGATCATCATAGCAGAAGTGGAAGGCTTCATCTGATCAAAAGGTTTCCCATATGACCTAGGAGAAACAAGTATAGAAGAAAAGGAACCTAGCGTATATTCACCCATACCAAGGCTCATCATTTTAAGTGTTTTCTCAATAGCAACTAGAGACGTACTAGCATCAATAGAAGGTTCATTGTGAGGAACAAATTTTTCAGCAGTAGCAGGAGCATTGATAGCAATAGTATGGTCTCTAGGAATCACAACTTCAGTCCCATTCTATGGAAATTTGACACACTGATGATAAGTGGAAGGAATAGCCTGCATGTCATGGAGCCAAGGATGACCCAAAAGAATGTTATATGCGAGTGGGATGTCCAATACTTGGAAGCTAATATCTTTCATGATAGGGCCCACTTAGACAGGTAATGTGACAAGACCTTTGGAAGATCTTTCCACTTCATCGTAAGCTTTTATAGTAATCTTCTTCTTAGAATCCATAGAAAATTCTGATAAACCCAACTATTGTATGACATTGAAAGAAACAATATTTAACCCTGCACCATTGTCTATCAGGACTCGGTGGACGTGGGTGTGGTAGACTAGAACTTTGATGTGTAAAGCTAGATTATGAGGGTTAGCAATAGATATGTCATCTTTTGCAGAAAAGGAGAGAGATAGCAGAGATGAAATGTGGTTGACCATAGCCTAAAATTGATTTGGATCAATGTCATTGGGAACACATGTTGTACGTAGAGCCTCATCAAGAATCTCTCTATGCGAAGGGGATAACCGAAGCAACTCAAGGATAGATATCTAGGCTGGTATCTTTTGTAAATGTTGGACAAGATCATAGCTAGGGGTGGCTAAAGGAGCTTCTTGTTTGGAGGGCAAAGCTTGCTTGGGATCTTGCATAGTTTTAAGGACAATCTTGGCTTGCCCCCTAGTAACAGCATTCAATGTCTCACTTCAAGAAGATGAACTACCATGTTTTTGCAAGACCAACTTTGGCTTACCATGACTGACTTTATTATCATCTTGAGACCTCAGAATTAGAACACTCTCAACAGGCTCTATCATGTTGATCACAAGCATATCAAAAGTATATGTATAGTTGATCTTAGCATCATGATTCTTCTTATGTGCTTGAGAGGTTTCCCCCTTGTCATGCTTAGGTAGAGGATCTTTGAAAGCTATGTGATCAGAATTTTTAGTTAAGCCATTAGTGGAGATTGTGTTGTTATTAATGAGGTCTTGAATATCATCCTTAAGCTTAAAACAATTGTCTGTTAGATGTCCCTTGTTTCTATGATAATGGTAGTAATGATCCTCTCTCCACCAATTAGGCCTATTTATCAAATCCTAGTTACCAGGTTTATCAGGAAGCATAAGATATCCATTTTCAACCAAAGTCTTAAGGATCACATCATAAGGTTCTGCCAACTTGGTATAGACTCGCTTTCAAAATGACTTCTTAGGCTTATCTGCATATTGAGGTTTAGGAGCACTTTGAGCATTGGTAGCCTCTTGTTGTTTTGCTGCATAGATAGCATTGGAGAGATTGAAAGTAGGCTCCTTAGCTTTAGGAGTGTCAACAACCCCATCAGTAACAACATACTTGTTCTTATTCCAAGGTTTGTTCTTGTCTTTGCCATTGCCTTTAGCATCTTTATTAATAAGAATATCCCCTTTTCTTATAGCTACATCCTCAATTTGATATGTACTTTCAACCATGTCATGGAAGGAGGAGAATAGTTGCTTCCTTAGATCATAAAATAGCTCAAGCACAAGTGTGTTGATGAAAATGTCAATCTTTTCTCTTCCAGGTAATGGATGAGGATACCTAGAATACAATGACCTCCAACATTGTAAGTAAGTTGCAAATGGCTCACCTTGATGTTGTCTTAGATTACCAATATCTATCATGGTGATGGTTGTTGGATGTTGTAAGAATAATGCTAGGTAAATCGCTGGGCCAACTCATCAAAAGTCTTAAGAGGTGGTGTCAATTTCACAAACCATTCTAAAGCTTGGCCTCTTAAGCTTCGAGGGAATAATCATAGAAGAAATGTGTCTTCATGAAGAAAGTCCATACTAAGAGGATAAAATTGATGCACATGATCATGGGGATCACCATTTCCATCATACTTGTCCTATTTGGGAATCTCAATATCCCTAGGAAATAGGACCATGTATAGACTTTTATCAAAAGGAAGAGCACAAATTGATTCTACAAAAGAGACCTTTGGAGGCTCTCTTTCTATTGCCATTTCGGTAAGGCATTGATTTGTCCTACGTAGTTCTTCCTAAAGGACTTCCAATTCAGTTGGTACTCTTTGTTGGACAATTTGTCTGACATCATAGCCGGGAGGAAGCTTGTATCCTCTAGAAGTCATATATTGAAAATATTGATCGCCATTACGCTCTAAAAGCTTATGCATCATTCGTTGGGAGACCACATCTTGTTCAAATCTCATAAGATCCTCACTAGAAATCTCATCATTAACCTCTGCCTCATGTTGAGAGGGAGGAGGTCTAGGAGGTGAAGAAGGCATACCAAAAGTGGGTCTTGGAGGAGATCTTGGTGGCGTGTTGTTGCCATTGTTACCATTAAAAAGAGGTCTATGCTCATAGTTACTAGTCTCAGGTTTCTCATGAAATGTCCCTCTATAAGCCATGCACCTAGCAGCATCCATCCTTTGTTGATTGTGTTCTTTGTCTAAGTGCGCTTGGTTATCCTTATGCTCAAAGTGTTCTTGCAAGCGTTGAAATTTTTCTTTTTCAGTCAAAGTGAGTGAGACACTGTCTGTGTTTTTGGGGGTCTTGAATGCGGAAAAGAGGAAACCTCCTTTGTACCATGGGGTAGCCTTAGAATCCTCAGATTGGTTAGAACTAGAATTTTTGTTGCTAATGGGTGCTCATGAGCATCTAGTTGGAGAAGGTAACTATGTATAATTGAATGGAGGATGACTCTCCTACTCAAATTGAGACCGAGTTGTAACTGGCATGAAAAGAGATGTTGGTCGACTAATAGAATGAGACAAAGTTTATTAGATTTGAGATAAGAAAATCTAATAAAGATCACTTGTCAAAGTAGAACAATAAAGAGATGTCTCATCAAAAGTTCTCAAGCACTTACAGCAATCAATTGACTAAAGCCGAGCAGCAAGCAAGAAGCTCAATAAGCAAGTAGCTAGAGAGGTAACTATGATGCGACAAGTGATCAAGAGTAGCATTTGTTAAGCTCAAATCCAATAGTTTTAGCTCATTTATTTCAATCTAGAACAAGTCTGAGCATGCAGATAACAGACCAGCTTTAGGTAAGAATAGACAAAGACACTCTATGATAGGTTAAAATGCAAGTTTAGTAGCTCTGAATTGTAGCAATGACATGATAATAGAAATGACCCAGGCGATAGTTCTTAGGAAAACATGGCGATACTCCTAAGACAGAGTGATACTTCACCTTAACTAGGTGACAGACCTTAATATACCAGAGTGATAGACTTCAGGTAAAGCAAGCAATAGATAGTAGGTGTGAACTATCACGCAATATTTCTTAGTAAGGCGTGTGACACTGTTGCAGATTTGGGTGATTCTTTGACTAGTGAGCATAAAAATCTCAGTTTTGAAGCATTTTGATCAAGTTCAAAGGTTGAATAGTGCAATTTCTCAGTTTGACAAGAAGTAACAGTAGATAAAAGATAGGTTTGCAAATAGTATAGGAACAAACATGTCATAGAACACTTGAAACAAGGGCAAAAGCAACCTTGTCAAGACAAACACTTGTGATATCAAAATGAAAAATTCTATGAGTGCTACCATTTTATTGAATGTTGAGAATGTTTACATTGGTATAGCACAATCGAAGACAATTCAAGCAATTACTACCTAGAAGGACAAGGCTCATTATTTAGCAACTTGGCCCACAACTTGATGTTCCCTTGCCTCAGACAAAGTGGTTTCCCACAAGAGATATTGGCATTGTCATGGAAGTATCAAAAACACAACCAAAGGAACACATATGGTGAGTGTCTTGGGGTGATCCAGGTAAGTCCACTTGGATCAATCCTTGCACCAAGAAGCTAAGCGAAAAAAATAAGGTGGCTTCTATCTAATGGTTCATAGTAAGGGCTTCCCTTCATAGCACCCCTCTTGCTCCTCATAAAGGACTAGGACCTCATGGCCTCAAGTGTACCTTAAGCATTCTTGCTCAATGCTTTCCTCATGGACACAATCCCACAAGTTACTCACATTAAGCGAAGATAAGTACAATTTCTACCAAGGTTTTGTGTCCTCAATAGCCTTGAGATTATAGTGGGTTGGAATAGCTCAGTATTAGCTTGTCCCCACTTGGGCCATTCCTCTTGATTGCTCAAGAGAAGGCCTGCTAAAGGATTCTAAATCTAAACAAAGAGTAGATCAATTTTTGAGGTTCAAGGTTTTTGGTTCACCACAAGGGTGAAGAGCATACTCCCCTATCTCAAAAATTTCTCCCAATTACACCAAGCAAAGATTCAATTAGTCCCTCACTTTCAAAATCTCAAGATGGGTCAAGATTTATGTTTCACCACAACAGTGAAGAGCATACTCTCTTACCACCTCAAAATTCCTACAACAAGGTATTAAGTGCCTATGAAATGAAACAACTAGTATATGTAGCACTCAATAAAGAAAGCAATTAAACAAGCACTTGATTTGGTTTTTATGCTTAGGGAAGCCCTACAAAAACCATTAGTAGCCCTCTTTGACATGCGTTCTTTTGGAAAAATATCTCAAGCAAGTGCGCCTACAACCACAACTTGTTAGGCCCACAAGGTTAGAAAAATAAAAAATCAGATAATCTACAAGTAAAATATCTAATCAAATGGTAAAATCTGATAATGAAACTATCATGGTTGGATTAGGCTTGAAAAGACCTTTTCGATGATATATCACACTTCAATTTTCAATACCATTTGCAAATATTTCTCAAAAATGGGCACCCATTTTGAAAACACTAAAATTTTCAAAAATTTTCAAAAAGATAGTAGAGAACTCAAAACCTGCAAGATAAACAAATTAGCTCAAAAATAGCTCACTGTTGGGTATAGGTGATAGGTATAGACACCAGAATTATCACGTGATACTTCTTAGCATACTGGCACGATAATATTAGTCTGCGTGATATTTCGACTGACACCAGGCGATAGTTCACCTTACACTAGGTGATATTTCCTATAACAGTCAGGTGATACTCCCAAAAGGTGAAGTATCACACTGCTATATAAATAATTATCACGCGACACTAGCAAAGTATCACCCAAAAATTGTAAAAAAAGGTCGAAAGCAGTAAGCTAAAAATGACAAAAATAAAGTGCGAAAATGCAGAAAAAGGACAAAATAAAACTATTCTACCCCACAGTGGGCACCAAAAATGTGTGTTATAATTGTGTCACACTTCTATGAATAATTACATTCAAGAACAATCAAGAATGAGGTCTTAAAAATCGATCCATAGCTCCCTAGGCATGGAGTATGTTGGATCTTTTTCTTGCAGGACCAAACTTGAATCAATAAATGGGCTTGATTCTCAGGGTAGGCACTCAAGTTTGACAAGAAAACTATCCAATTGATGAGGATAGAGAACATCCTCCTTCTTCTTTGAGCTCCACATCATTCAGGTGGGTATTGCCTTATCTGCACACTAAAGACACCGCATGATAAACAATAGGCCTGCAGATGGATTATTGTGGAATAGTCTTCAAACCCCTTTAGGTATCCTATACCCCAATGAAAACAATTCACATGCAATAGCCATACTTGCATAGATTGAGTCTGAAGACTAGAAAGGACCTCCTACTACTACTACCAACATGAAAGGGAAAGGTATTTGATTTGATGTTGGGTTGGAAGGGCTCCTAAGACATACTAAGTCTCTCATAGACTAGTGCCTTGTCCAATGGGCCACAGAGTCAAATACCCTATTGTAATAAACAACTATGAAATAAGAAGACAATGTACTCAATGTGTTGATGCCTAACATCAATCACACACCATGATGAAACCTCACTTTAACAACCCACTTGTGTATCCAACTATGTTATTACCCATTCAAAAGATTTTAACCCTCCCCTTAGAAGAGACCTATAAGAAGATAATACATTAATCAACATCCACTGGAAGACAAGCATGACATATCTTTGATACCTCAGCTCATACATACATGAAAACTAATCGTAAACCAGTTATCTCTGCAAAGACAACTCCACTTGCGAACACATAGGCAATGCAAACAGAAAAATAACACCCTTGATGTATGATTAATGAATTTAGAATTCAAATGGAGATAGTCTGATGATAGTAAGAATATACTAAATCCTCATACATAAGACAAATCAGTTACAATACATATCATATTCTTTGAGCCAAAAAAGGAGAAAAGAAGACTCTATATGTAGGGAAGTAGAGAAAATCTATAGGAAAATGATCCTTCATGGACCTGAAAAGGAACCCTTGGGAACCAGGATTTCAGAACCCTTACAAAGTTAAAATTACAACCATATATACCCCTGGTTATCTTGGAATCCTACATAAGTTAGCATGCTACAAGCTATAGATAACCATGGTAAGGGTTAGGGTTTCCACCCACCAAAACAATTCAAAAGATCAGAAATTACTGCACTTTGAGAAAAACCAAGCAACCTGGTGAAGAACAGATCAAAATTTGATCTCCAATTATGATAATTCTTAGAATAGTGTATAGAAGATCATAAATGCACCATGAAAACCGGTCTATTCAACCACCTGTAACACACCTCATGCATAAAACCACATAGTAGAAACCCTATAGATGATCAGTCAACACCCTAGACCACATTGCAATAGCAAGCACCACCAAACCAATCGAAATTAGCTATTAAAACCATAAATTCTGGTACTTCCTGTCGTTGGAAACCCTTTGCAAATTCAAATTTGAAAATAAATGGCCACTTTATGGTGCTTGCAAAAAATCAGCGGTCGACATTTAAATCTCCATCAACTTTAAGTCGCGACCGTTAGATCTCTCTTTTTCGCGGTCTTTATGACTTATCTCTTAAAAGGGCCCCAGTGAAATTTAGCGAACTGGCGACAAAGGCTTTCGCTAGTTCGCAAAACACTTTTTACTTCTACCGAATGATTTAGCGATTACATGACCTTGTTCGCTAAATCACCAAGACTTTTAGAATGTCACCATTTTATCATGTGAATGAGCGAACCCTTCATAAATTTGTCAGCCGCTAAACATTTATTCCTACTGCCAAAAGACTAAGAAACTTTGACTGGGCCCACATCAGGAAGATCAATGGCTGTTGCAAGTTCGCATACCCATATGAGAGTCTATCAGATTACACGCCCACCGTTAGATTGAGAATCTTACCCCAGCCCTGACAACCCACTAACAAGAAACAAAATCAACGACTGTCACAAGATCTTAAGCTTCTGACAAAACCCATAAGATTATACACCATTTGTTGATTCACGGATAGGATCAGGACCCACTGAAAAATCTGAAGACTAGGTCCCATTGACAAGATTCCACCTCATACTATGTGGACCAATAAAAAACCTCCAAATCAGCTCCACCTGACATCGGGACCACCGCCAAAGATACGTTTGAGACAAATGAGATCAATGGCTGGCGTAAGATCTCAAGCCTCTGACATAACCCATGAGAACTTACACCCATTTTTGGATGGATTACGGATGTCAGGACCCCCTGACCCATCAGAAAATTAGGTCCCACTGACATGTCCAAGATTTGAAATCAACTGATGGTGCATGATCTCAAAGGGGAAGAATGTTCCTTAAGATCATGCACCGACTATAGATTGAAAAGCCTTCACTGTAGGACCCACTAATAGGATCCCTCTCAACAACACACTGACCAATGAGAGAACACCAACTATGCCAACATGGTAGTGGACCCGCTTGAAAAGAAAGGCTACGTCATCAAGAAAAATCAACGATCAGCGTAAGATCTCAAGCGTCTGACATAGTCTATGAGAACTTACGCTGACCGTTGAATGGAAATGCTGTCAGAAGACCGGGCCCAGAAAACACTAAGGTTGAAACATAGGAAAAATTAAAGCTCAGGACTTAGGAAAGATTAAAGGGGACCTGTCGACACGTGAAACCTAACCGCATGACATGGTAAAGTCAACCCATTTAAATAGCACATGCAGATAAAAGGTTTTAAGTGGCCCAAAAAGTTAACTTGAAATTATAACAAGGCCAGGGTAAAAACAAAGGGTTTTTGAACATAACGGCTAGATTTTTGAATTTTTTGAACTAAGGGTTTATGCCAGGGACACAAAAATAATTGCAGAGACTAGAAGAAAAGGGCTATGGCCATGAAATTTTTTGTAGGGTACTAACAGTGGCTTTGGTTGGGGATGATGGACAACTTGTGTCCATGCAAGAAATCATATCTCTAGGAGAGGAGACCACCCACAAAAAAAAAATAGGGACCTTCACAAAAACTGACAACCGAACAGGAAAGTAGGAAACTGGAAAGGGAAAGAAACCTGTACAAGGATTTACAAAATTTTACAAAAAATATACAATTTTATTCAGTGGCCCCAAGCCACCAAAATAAAATCAATGCCCCTCCTGAATCAAAAATCTGATTCTCATCCACATATGTGACCAACCACCTGAAATTATCCTGATCACCTTGTGGCCAACATACATGAATATTCATGGGCTAAAGAATGAAATTGTACTAATCACTACCCATGTTTTTCCAATCATAATCATCCTCATACTCATATTCCAAGAAGTAAGGAATATCATTTACTTCTTCTTATGGATTGGAAATGATAAAAATTTCATCTAGTAATGCATCAGAAAATAAAGGATACTGATTGTCATGCATTACCATATAATTACCTGGTTGAAAAGGACCTGGATCCTTTGATTTGTCTTCATGAATTGCTTCAGCCACTAAGCAACTTGGTTCCTCCCTGATGTCATCATGAATTGGATTATGAACCAAGTGAAGGTTGATTTCAAAAATTTTGTGACAATAGGACAACTGATCTGCATCATTATTTTTACCAAAATAATTTATGTCCCAATCATTGAAGACAAAGTCCTCAACACTGTCACCATCAGTATCATATTTAGCAAAAGAAGGAAAAGCGTTTGAACAAGAAATTTATTCATCAATAGAATTCCTATGATAGGATAACACATTGTGATGACCTTCAACTTCTTTTCTTGCAGAGTCATTACATGAGGGGAACTATAATGTACATGGGTCCTCAGGGTCACTTTGAATACTGACCTCATTATCAGTATCAAAGGATAAATCATAGGGGAGCTAAAAATCAAAATCCACAATAGGTGCATACCTTTGAAATTCTTCAACCAAGAGTGCTGAAATCTCCTCACTGCTTAATGGACTTTGGGCCATATTTTCATCTTTCTCAGCTTCACCCCTATTGCAAACAACTTCCTTGTCCAAGACAAGAAAAGAGACCTCTGGCCTTAGATCATCTTGTGTGGATAAACCAATGCAGGAATCATCATCTGCATCATATTCATTACTCTGCCCTTCACACAAAACATCATCAAACCGGGACAAGAAACAAGAACTCTAATATTGAAAAGAAGAAAAATTTGCAGATAAATTAGAAACATTATCACTCTCAAATCCATCTTCAGCACTCTCATATGCACTGACCTCAAAATTAGCCTCATAGTCAACACTTTCCACATAATGAGAATCAACATCAGAACTACTAGCTTCCACATGATCAACATAAAGAGAAGCCAATGCCCTCAACCTCCTATCTCCCATTAACTACCAGTTCTCAGCTTTCAAGGACATAACCCCAAGTGTATCCAAGAAAACAAAGATCCAAGAATAAACCAATGAACTCAGATTCAGAAAACTCAACATCATCAAGAAGCTCATTATATACATCCCAAAATCTATCATAGAAAAGAGATATGGATATATCCTTTCTGCATCCTACTTTCAATCTCATTAATGACATGCAATCCCTAAGGATGCCTTGCTCAAGGAATGCAAGCTCCTCATCAAGCTTACCCATCAGACTTAATGCAATACTTCCATACAATTTTGCAGAGATGCAACTGAAAACTTGAAGTATGCAAACCTCTACTCACACCTTATCCTTTTCTTAGTGCTTGATCACTTAATAAGCAAACATCTAGATATTGAAAAGTACCTGAGAGTTTTGTAGCAAAAGACTTTGTTGACTGGAAGGCAGGGCAGATCTAGAGATTACCATACAGCTCAATCAGATTCTTTGTTGTGTAGAGTCGCCACCTCCTTGAAGAGGAAAATATTGTTTTTCTTTGTACCTCTTCCAATCAACCAAAACTACACCAGGAAAGCATGCACTATTTATCAAGAACTGAATTGATCAAACAAAAAAATTAGAGCCGCCACTCAGCACTTAGTGAGAAGATTTTAGCAAATACTTTGTTTTTATATCTAACTCTTTCCAATGGCTCCCCAACAGAGTCACCAATTTGTTGGATCTTTTTCTTGCAGGACCAAACTTGAATCAATAGATGGGCTTGATTCTCAGGGTAGGCACTCAAGTTTGACAAGAAAATAGTCCAATTGATGAGGATAGAGAACATCCTCCTTCTTCTTTGAGCTCCATATCACTCACGCAAGTATTTCCTTATTTGCACACTAAAGACACCTCATGATTAACAATAGGCCTGTAGATGGATTATTGTGGAATAGTCTTCAAACCCCTTTAGGTATCCTCTACCCCAATGAAAGCAATTCACATGCAATAGCCCTACTTGCATAGAATGAGTTTGAAGACTAGAAAGGACCTCCTACTACTACTACTACCAACATGAAAGTGAAAGGTATTTGATTTGATGTTGGCTTGGAAGGGCTCCTAAGATATACTAAGTCTCTCATAGACCAGTGCCTTGTCCAATGGGCCACAAAGTCAAATACCCTATTGTAATAAACAACTATGAAACAAGAAGACAATGTACTCAATGTGTTGATGCCTAACATTAATCACACACCATGACCAAACCTCACTTTAACAACCCACTTGTGTATCCAAGTATGTTATTACCCATTCAAAATATTTTAACCCTCCCCTTAGAAGAGACCTATAAGTAGATAATACATTAACCAGCATCCACTGGAAGACAAGCATGACATATCTTTGATACCTCAGCTCATACATACATGAAAACTAATCGTAAACCGGTTATCTCTGTGAAGACAACTCCACTTGCAAACACATGGGCAATGCAAATAGAAAAATCAAACACCCTTGATGTATGATTAATGAATTTAGAATTCAAATGGAGATAGTCTGATGATAGTAAGAATATACTGAATCCTCATACATAAGACAAATCAGTTACAATACATATCATATTCTCTGAGCCAACAAAGGAGAAAAGAACACTCTATATGCAGGGAAGTAGAGAAAATCTATAGGAAAATGATCCTTAATTGGAACCGAAAAGGAACCCTTGGGAACCAAGATTTCAGAACCCTTACAAAGTCAAAATTACAACCATATATACCCCTAGTTATCTTGGAATCCTGCATAAGTTAGGATGCAACAAGCTATAGATAACCATGGTAAGGGTTAAGGTTTCCACCCACCAAAACAATTCAAAAGATCAGAAATTACTGCACTTTGGGGAAAACCAAGCAACCTGGTGAAGAACAGATCAAAATTTAATATCCAATTATGATAATTCTCAGAATAGTGTACAAAAGATCATAAATCCACCATGAAAACAAGTGTATTCAACCACTTGCAACACACCTCAAGCACAAAACCACATAGTACAAACCTTGCAGAGGATCGCTCAACACCCTGGACCACACTGCAATAGCAAGTGCCACCAAACCAATTGAAATCAGCTGTTAAAACCATAAATTTTGGTACTTCCTGTCGCTAGAAACCCACTGCAAATTCAAATTTGAAAATAAATAGCTACTTTATGGTGCTTGCAGCAAATCGACAGTCAACATTTAAATCTCCATCAACTTTAAGTCATGACCGGTAGATCTCTCTTTTTCACGGTCTTTATGACTTATCTCTTAAAAGGGCCCTAGTCAAATTTAGCGAACTGGCAACAAAGGCTTTCACCAGTTCCCAGAACACTTTTTACTTCCGCCAAATGATCTAGTGATTACACAACCTTGTTTGCTGAATCGCCAAGACTTTTAGAACATCACCATTTTATCATGTGAATGAGAGAACCCTTCATAAATTTGTCAGTCGCTAAACATTTATTCCTACCGCCAAAAGACTAAGAAACTTTGATCGGGCCCGCATCAAGAAGATCAACGGCCATCGCAAGTTCGCATACCCATCCTAGATTCTATCAGATTACATGCCCACCATTAGACTGAGAATCTTTCCCCAGCCCTGACAACCTACCGACAAGAAACAAAATCAACGGCCATCGCAAGATCTTAAGCTTCTGACAAAACCCATAAGATTATATGTCATTTGTCGATTCACTGATAGGATCAGGACCCACTAACACATCTAGAGACTAGGTCCCACTGATAGGATTCCACCTCACACTATGTGGACCAATAAAAAACCTCCAAATCAGCTCCACCTGACATCAGAACCACCACCAAAGATATGTTTGAGACAAATGAGATCAACAGCTGCGATAAGATCTCAAGCCTCTGACAAAACCCATGAGAACTTATGCCCATCGTTGGATGGATTATGGATGTCAGGACCCCTTGACCCATCAAAAAATTAGGTCCCACTGACATGTCCAAGTAAGATTCAAAATCAATGGATGGCGCATGATCTCAAAGGGGAAAAATATTCCTTAAGATCATGTGCCAACCATAGATTGAAAAGCCTTCACTGCAGGGCCCATTGATAGGATCCCTCTCAGCAACACATTGACCAATGAGAGAATTCCAACTGTGCCAACATGGCAGTGGACCTACTTGAAAAGAAAGGTTACGTCATTAGGAAAAATCAATGATTGGCATAAGATCTCAAGTGTCTGACACAGTCTATGAGAACTTACACTGACCATCGAATGGAAATGCTGTCAGAAGACTGGGCCTAGAAAACACTAAGGCCAAAACATAGGAAAAATTAAAGCTCAGGACTTAGAAAAATTTAAAACTTGCAGGGCACTGGGAAGTTAGGAAAGATTAAAGGGGACCTGCTGACACATGAAACCTAACCGCATGACATGGTAAAGTAAACCCATTTAAATAGAACATGCAGATAAAAGGTTTTATGTGGCCCGAAAAGTTAACTTGAAATTATAACAAGGCTAGGGTAAAACCAAAGGGTTTTTGAACATAACAGCTAGATTTTTTAATTTTTTGAACTAAGAGTTTATGCCAGGGACACAAAAATAATTACAGAGACTAGAAGAAAAGGGCTAGAGCCATGAAATTTTTTGCAGGCTACTAACAGAGTGCAAGGGTTTTTAAGAATGCTCTCAGCTAGAGCTATTTAACCAATAACCTTGCTAGTAAACCATGCAATGGGAGATTCAATGAAGACAAGGGCAATAATGCCAATATCTCCAAGAATCAAATGAATGCAATGCAATGGAAGTTAATCTATGAGACTAAAAGATGCAAACTAGTCTATGGAAATGAAAGTACAAGCTATGCTATGAAAAGGAAAGAACAAGTAGTACCAAGCCTTCCTAATTAAGCTAGATGAATTAATCTAAAGCATAAAGGAAACTAAGCTAAGTATGAAGCTATGAATTCCATGACAATGAAGCTACTATGTAAGAAATGAAACTAGAGTAGTATGTAGATGCAAAAGCCAAGAATGCTCCAAATCTTCAAAAAGCTCCAAATGTACCTAGAAAACCTGAAGCATAACATTAGCATAAAAAGTTGGGATCTAGAATGAAGAAGAGAGCTCTCCTTTTATAAGAAATGAGAAGGAATGAACTATGGAGATTAAGAGGAAAAAGATTTAATCAACGGTGGAGCTTGAAAGAGGAGCAATCCATGTGCACAAGTATCCTCCAATGAGAAAATAAGAGTTGACTTTTGTGTCCATATGAGATAAAAAGTGTTTTTCTCTTTTTTATAAAATAAGAATAATGTTTCATTTGTGCAACTTATTATAAGAGGAAAAGTTGGGGCTTTTATTTATTTAAAAGGGGAGGAAATATTCTTTTTAAATAAATAAAAACTTAGGAATAAGATGGTTAGCCCATAGAAAATAATCGAATAAATGATAGAACTAGGATTTGATCAAGAATAAGCAATTTATGATTTAGCAAAAGGGGCTAATAGTCTAGATGACCATTTTTGGGTGTATACAAAAATAACTTCTATTCGTACTATTTTAAGTATTGTGGCTGCTGAAGATTTGCATTTAGAGCAGCTTGATGTTAAAACAACTTTTCTTCACGGTGATTTGGATGGAGAAATATATATATGGTACAACCACAAGGATTGGAGGTCAAGGGTAAGGAGAATTTGGTGTGTAGATTACAGAAAAGTTTATATGGTCAAGAAGTAAGCACCTCGAAAATGGTATATTAAGGTTGACACTTTTATGAATGAGCATGGATACATTTGGTGTCATTCTGACCATTGTGTTTATTTTAAGAGGTTGGATGATGACAACTACATTATTTTATGTTTATATGTTAATGATATGCTTGTAGCAGGGTCTAACATGGATCACATTAAGGGGTTGAAACAACAGTTAGCACATTCATTTTCTATGAAGGATTTGGGGGTAGCAAAAAAAATCCTTGGTATGAAAATTTGCAGAGATAGAAAAAATAAGAAGCTAACTTTATCTTAGGCTGATTACATTGAGAACCTGTTGCAACATTTCTCTAAGGAGAATGCCAAACCTGTCAGAACACCTTTGCCTAGTCATTCAAAATTGACTAAGGAGATGTATCCTAAGACACCAGAAGAAGAGACTAAAATGTCTAAGGTACCTTATGCTTCAGCTGTAGGGAGCTTAATGTATGCTATGGTATGTACTAGGTTAGATATTGCACATGTAGTGGGAGTCATTAGCCAATATATGAGTAACCCTGGTATTGAGCATTGGAATACAATCAAATGGATTCTCAAATATTTGAGAGGTACATCCAGTTAGTGTTTACACTTTGGGGGATCTACTACTACTGTACAAGGCTATGTTGACTCAGATTTGGAAGGAGATATAGATAGTAGGTGGAGTACTATAGGTTATGTATTTACTGTTGGTGGGACAATAGTGAGTTGGATTTCTCGACTATAAAAGGTGGTTGCTTTATCCACTACAGAGGTAGAGTATGTTGCTGCTACAGAGGTAGCCAAAGAGATGATATGGCTTCAATTCTTCATGGAAGAATTGGGACATTCACAAAAGGATAATTTTCTGCATACAGATAGCCAAAGTGTCATTCATCTTGTGAAGAATTTTTCTTTGCACTCAAAGACAAAACACATACAGTTGTGGTACCATTCCATTTGGTCAGTTTTGGATGATGGGAAGTTAAGGATGGAAAAGATTCATCTAGATGATAATCCAAAATATATGTTTACAAAGGTAGTAACAAGGAAGAATTTGAACTCATGTTCAGCTTTAGTTGGTCTTCTAGAATGAACAGAATAAAGAAACATCTGAGTCCAGGGTGGTTCGATCTAGTGGGAGCCTCATATGGTAGTGATATTTCTACAGGATCAGTCTCTAAGTGGGAGGTTTTTTTTTAGTGTAGTGTGGATACTGATCAGTCACCAAGTGGGAGATTGTTATCTTGTACTGACTGATCAAGAAAGTACTATCCAAGAAAGTATTGTACATTTTTCCTCTCGACCTCGCTGGGGTTCATTTTTTCTCTTGACCTTGTAATTTTTTTGAGGCCAACATATTTTTGGCTATTTTTGGGCTAACAAATTGTAACTCATTCTAATCCTAAAGCTGAAAAATATTATATAATATGGCTTAGCATTATGGATTTCATTATGTATGATTTTAGTACTTGCAGCTGAATTGATCTGTAAGGGATTATAGATTGTAATCCGGTTGTAATTACTAGATAATAAAATATTGGACTCACTATTGGTGGATATAGCCCAGGGATTGGGTGAACCATGTTAAATCTTTGTGTCTTCTATTCTCTTTTATGTGGTTTATGTATTTCTAATATTGGTTATATTTGTACATAATTTTTATTTCTACCTTGTTAATCCTAACAGGGTGCACCATCACCTTCAGGGTAGTCTGATGGGAATATGGTGCTTACTTCCTCAATGCTCATATACTGGTGATATTCCAATGTCACACATGTATCCTCTAATAAAGGAGAGACCATGATGTCATTGATATCCTCCATGTTTCTCACCATGATTTCATCTATTGTTGGTCAATTTATGGCTCGAGGTCTCTCAATGTACCTCATTGCAGGTGCATATTGAGGTACAAAACTTGGACGATCCCGCTGAAGTGTGAACTACCATAGTACTCGATCATAGTAGTAGGGAATCATAATGTAGCTATGGAACCCCTCTAATAATCTCATCCTCTGCATGTATCTCATATTATAAGTTATGTCAGGCCAATCTTCTAATCTATATTTTGAAAATTGGATTGTGTCTCCACTTATGGATTTACTAGGTGTAGAAAGGGAGAGATTGGATGAAACAATTAGAAGATTGTTGAGGCCTTATTAGATTGTTCCAAATTGGCCTATTTCTCATAAATGGGAAGTTTTATATTTCTTTGATGATATCAAAGTGTTCATAGTCTATGGTTTTCCATAGCCACCTCACATTCTCCCAACTTTTGTACCTCCTCGGATTGTTAAGATTCATTTTTTATGCAAATAATTTCTAGTTGACAAAGAGTATTTAGAGTTAAGAAAAGAAGCATTTTCTTGACTAGATCCTATAATGTATTGGATTTATTTGTAGGAAATAAATATCTTTAAGAGTTGCATATTTTCCTAAAGAAATACAAGTTGGCTCTAACTCCATCAAGATTCTGTGACCCAGAATTTCACATTAAGATAATTTTTAGAAAGATGATTAGTTGGATAGAAGTTCCTGCACATGAACTAATAGGAATGATGATGTATTAATAAATATTACCATGAAACTTGAATTGAATACACGTAGAGGTAAGTGGAATAATATTATAATATGTGAGGATAAGTTAAATTTTCTAATTTTTCTAGTTTTTGTACTGATGTCTCTCTTTTGGAGAGAATTAACAAAATGTTAAAAGAATATGGAACTCTCATGGAAGTATTATCAAAGGGGCCTATAGCATTGGCTCAGATAATTATTATAAATGACAAGTCTTCTAATGAGAATGATGATTCTAGTTTTAATGAGGTCTCTAGTATTGGAGCCTCCATTTCTTAGGAACCACCAATGAAAAAATTAAAAGTTGACATATTAGGTGAGATGCATGTTCATACAAGTGCGACAAAGGTTGATAGTTCACATGATGGATAGATATAATAGAGACCTAAGGAACAAGATTGAAAGGAAAGGGAAAGAATAATATAAGGAAGGAAAATATTCTCCTTTGATTAAAATGGTTGATGACAGAGAAGTGATGGTAGAAAACTTTGTTAGTGTTGATGATTTTGTTTAATCTAATGAATTTAAAGTTTTTTTGATGAAATGGAAGGGAAGGGAGTTCAAAAAAATAGATGGATTTAAATGGAGGAGATATTGAATTAGAGAATAAATTAATAAATTTCTTATAGTAGTTTGATCTTGACTCTCTCCAAGTGACACTAGAAAAGGCCAGAACATTGGTCATGAATACTGGTATGCTATTACTCCTTGGTTAGAATTTACATTTTTATTTCATTATTGATTAAATTAGGAATAATCTTGACCCTAATTATAGTTTTGAGTATGATTTGGCTAATTTGGAAGAGGATTGGGATTAGATCCTAAATTAAAAACATTGGAAATTTGGTCTCTGCATCCATCTACTCATAAACCTTACTTAATTAATATAGGGGAAGAAAGGAAGGAATATCAGATAGTAAAAACTATTCTGAATACTGGAGGTGGGATTTCTAATATAATGCCTCATATTTCCTTCTTGAATAATAAAAAATTGAAAGATTTAGATAAAAATAATCATGTTATGTATCTTGACATAATTTCTTTAGACAAGAAATTTGAAGATGCGCTAATTAAAAATGATGAGATGAAATAAAATTTGAAAGGGTATAATTCACTAATTTTTTCTCTTCCTTCAAGTCAACAAGTTTAATATCAACCTGCTTCAAGTGAAAGGTCAGTACCCGATGATATAAAGTTGAAATTAGAAGAGTATGCAAGCAGAATTGAGAGTTTAAAAGAGGAAATGCAAAATAAAGGTATCTCTATTTTCAATATTCTCAATAATTGGATTAGTATAATTATGGTGAAGCTGAGAGTTGTTCATGGTCTCAATGCATCATTAATTCAAAAAAGGAAATCTTGTGAAGAGGTTGTTACAATTCTAGAGCCAATGTTTATACAATGACCAGAAAGAAATATGCTAATGTCACAGCTGACAACAATAATGTTGTACAAAGATGATGTGCTTTCAATCATAGAGGATACAAATGATAATGAAAGTCTGTTGAATTTAATTTTTTCATTCTTCAAGAGTAAAGAATAATTGATTAAGGGGAAATTATAGGCATTTGTGGATAATTTTCATTCATTGATCCCTTCTATTGATGATAATAGTAATAATATTAATTCCCTTGAGTCCTGGATTGGGGATTTGAATTAATTTCTACAAATATTGAGAGCATGTTGAGTATTGATGGCTATGTGGATTTATCCAAGCTCAATAATATATTGGATATAATATTCAAATCTTAAATTGATTTTATAAATTTTATCTTAGATGCCCATGCCATCACATATACCGAGTGGATAGAGGCTTTGAATCAATTATAGGAATTGAAAGTTTCAAATGTCCCAGAGAAAAATAGGTTAACATAAAAGAAGAAATACCATAACTGCTATTAAGGATGAGGGAGGGAACAAAATCAAGGAGAAGGATAAAATCATTTAGGTTGTGGCTAACTACTTTAAGGGGCTATACTCTAATGAGGGACCTATATGCCTGACCAGCATCCAAAATCAACTCTTGGACCACATCCAAAGTTCTATAACTCATGTGGATAATGACCAGCTTATGAAGCATGTTTCTAATGAGGAGGTCAAGAATGTGGTCTTTGCTATTGGAGCTTACAAAGCCTCGGGACCAGATGGATTCCCTCCAGCATTTTTCCAAGAATTTTGGGACATTGTGGGGACCAATGTTACCTAGGCGGCCAGAGACTTCTTTAGGACTGGATGCCTCCTCAGATAGCATAATAAAACCTACATTGTGCTTGTTAGAAAACATAACAATCCTACATCTATGCTGGATTTCAGGCCCATCAGCCTTTGTAATACCTTCTACAAGATCCTTACCAAGATTCTGGTTGGCAGAATCAAGCCTCTTTTGGATAAGATTATCAACACTACTTAGAAAGGTTTTGTTTTGGGAAGATAGATCCTTGATGCAGCCATAACCACCCATGAAATCATCCACTCTATCGATAGGAGAAAGGTCCCAGGTATGGCTTCCATTGGCTTGCTGAAGGCGATAGAAACATGACCTTCTTCCATAGGTCTGCCAACAACCATAAAAGAAGAAATACCATCACTGCTATTAAGGATGAAGGAGGGAAAAAAATCAAGGAAAAGGATAAAATCATTTAGGTTGAGGCTAACTACTTTAAGGGGCTATACTCTAATAAGGGACCTATATGCCCGAAAAACATGCAAAATCAACTCCTAGATCACATCCAAAGTGCTATAACTCATAGGGATAATGACCAGCTCATGAAGCGTGTTTTTGATGAGGAGGTCAAGAATGCAATCTTTTCTATGGGAGCTTACAAAGCCCCTAGACCAGATGGATTACCTCTGGCATTTTTTCAAGAATTTTTGGAAGTTGTGGGGATTGATGTTACCTGTGCTGCTAGAGACTTCTTTAGGACAGTGCACCTCCTTAGATAGCATAATAAAACCTACATTGTGCTTGTCCCAAAATAAGACAATCCTACCTCTATGTTGGATTTCAGGCCCATCATCCTCTGTAATACCTTCTACAAGATCCTTACCAAGATTCTATTTGGTAGAATCAAGCTTCTTCTAGATAAGATTATCAGCACTACTCAGAAAGGTTTTGTTCCAGGAAGATAGATCCTTGATGCAGCCATAACCACCCATGAAATCATCCACTCTATGGATAGGAGCAAGGTCCTAGGTATGGCCTTTAAATTGGATATCTCTAAAGCTTATGAAAAAGTTAATTAGGCATTCCTACTTAAAATTTTGACTAAAATGGGCTTTAGTGAGAAGGTTATTCAGATTATTCAAAATGTACCCAAACTATTAGCTTTTCTATGCTTGTCAATGACACTCCTGGTGGCTTCTTCAAACCTGAAAAGGGTCTCAGACAGGGAGACCCTCTCTCCCCCTACCTCTTTATTATGGTGGTTGATGTTCTTAGCATAAATCTGAGTATGGTCTCCTCTATGGGAAGAATAAAAGGCATCAAACCTTCTTCTACCCTTCATCAGGTTGTGTTAGAATAGTTTGTGGATGACACTTTCCTTTTTGGGTATTCTTCAGTGATTGAGGCCAGATAATGGAAAAAAATTCTTGAAAATTATGCCTGGGCTTTTAGACAGTGTATTAACTATCAAAAGAGCCATTTGTTCTTCTTCAATACCTCCATGGAGATACAAAAAAGAGTGCTTCAAATCTTGGGTTGTCTATTGGCTTCGCTCCCTTCTACGTACCTTGGCCTACCCCTTATGGTTAAGTAGGTGTCCCAAGACTTTTGGAATTCCATCTTGGAGATAGCCCAGAGGAAACTAGTTGGTTGGAAGGTGAAGAATCTAAACAATGTTGTTAAACTTCAGCTCATGGCCTCCACTCTCCAAGGGATCCTTGTCTACTTCCTATCCCTCTTTAAGATCAAAAGTCACATGGTAGACAAACTCAAAAAAATTCAGAGAACTTTCCTATGGGAGGGGTCTAAGGAAAAGAAGAGGATGTCTCTCATCAATTGGGACACTATCTACCTCTTGAAAAGACTAGGAGGACTGGGTCTAAGAAGAATTGGCTTGATGAATAAAGCCCTTACCATGAAAGTGGCATGGAAACTCATAGAAGGAAAAGCAGAATGATGCAAAATAATGGAAGCTAAGTACCTCCAAGGACATCCCTATGGGAGGATGTACTATGATAGTGACCTCCCAAGTGCATCCAAGCTCTGGATGAACATCTGTAAATGCAAGACTCTAATGTCTAAAGGATCTTTTTGGTAGATCAAAAATGGGAGATCCATCAGATTCTAGAATGACCACTAGATCCCAACTTCCCTAATCTGAGCTGCAAATTCAAACCTCTTATGGACTACCTCAAACCTATCCTTGGTAATAGAGATTCCAACTATATCGTTGGCAGGGACTGGAAGGATATACCTAATCAGGTAAGTGATAGATAGGAACTCCAACAATTGGCCAAGGAACTCATGGAAACCCTGGCTAATATCAGAATCTTAGGGCTTGGTGACTCCATTATTTGGGCCCCCACCCAGACTGGTACCTTCTCTATAAAATCTTCTTACAGTCTACTTTTGAAGGAGGAGAGTAACTCAGGGGACTAGAAGAAGGTGTGGATCCCTCAGCTCATGCCAAAAATTCATTTTTTCTCATGGACTCTCATGCATGGTAATGTCCTAACCCACAATAGCCTTATAAAGAGGGGCTTCTCCATGGTGAATAGATGTGTCTTATGTAAGAAGGAGGAGGAAATGGTAAACCACCTATTTATCCACTATGATTATGCCACCAGCATTTGGCAAGAGGTAATCGGCAAGTTGGGCATCTCGTGGGCTCTGGGTAGAGATGTGCATCAATTTAATAATTGGAGATCTCCCTCCAATCACCCCCTCCAACTCCTTTGGTGTATGATACCCCCTCATATCTGCTGGACTATTTGGAAGGAAAGGAACAACATGATTTTTAGGGAGGCTGGTAACCAATCTGAGACTTGTCACTATATTGGAACTAAGTCCCTATGTGAGAATGCCAGGGCGGCTAAGTGGAAGCTTCCCTCTACTCCTCCTACTACATGGGAGGTTAGAATTGTGGATAGTTGGAATCTCCTAGCTAGTTTCCCCAGGTTTGACAATGCTATTCGGATAGCTAGAAATGTTACCACATGGATGGCCCCTCCAAGAGGAACCACCAATTTAAACTTTGATAGGGCTGTATATAATCTAGGCCAGGGTGGGGGTGGTGCTTTGAGAGATCATAATGACACATACCTGTTGGCTTATGCTAGGCCACTCATTAACAACACTATCACCTTAGCGGAGGGAATGGCCCTTCTATGGGGGATTAAATTTGCAACCCAAATGAACATCAAATTGCTGGAAATCAGGGGGGACACCAAAGTGTTGGTTGAGGTTGTCAAAAGTGGAGCTAATGCGGGGTGGCAGGTTAGATCTATTTTGCTAGAGATCCATGAGCACATTAATTAATTCTTGTATTTTTTTTTATATAATGGTATTAATTACTATAGTTAGTACCTATCTCTTGTTCATTTTATTAATCATAATTTTATTATTTAATAGCTAATATTAACGTAATATTACTTAATCGATTAAGTGCTTGTTTAAATTTATTTAATTAAGGTGTTAAAAGAATGACCTATTTGGGTGAAAATTACAAGATTAATTTATAGTGGTTTATAGATTTCATGAAACTCAATTTTACGTTTAATAGAATTGCTAGGGCCTTATGGAGATTATGTCAATTTGAAATAGTGTATATCTAATTGGTATGAACTAGATCTTGATAGTTCCACCCAGATATTAGGTGAGACTTTTGTTATTCATAAAGGGGAGTGTTGTCGATGACCCCTCATCATCCTACCCCTTAACCAATAGTTGACCAACTCTATCTCGGGTATATCCATTCATCTTATGTCTTCTGTTAAACATAAACTTATATAACTTTTCAAAAAAAAATTGGTCTATTTTAGAGTGAAATTTTATTGGCATGACACTTGGTATCAAAGCCAAGGTTTCAACATTGGAACCTAAACCCATTGCATTTCTTAGCTAACCTTTAACCATTTTGAATTCCTAGGATGCCTCCCCTTATGCATCAAACTTGAAGACATATTAGAGGACAAGGGGCTAGGCAAGCTCCCTTGGCTCGCGAGCAAGTAGAACAAAGGGCTGAGATATCAACAATTCGTCAACCACCACCACCACCACCAAACCCTAATCAAGAGGTCCTATTAGCCTTACAAAACCTCATCAGAGTTATATAGGAGAGGTTGCCTCTAGTTAATCCTCAGCTAGAGCACCAGCTATCTGGGGGACATAGATCATAAGTTAGAGAGAGGACTAGGAGTCCTCCACGAGATCGAGAGGAAGGGCAGGGGGCACATGAGGTGGATTCAGTTCACATGCCAGAACCACCACCTCAAATTTTTCAAAGGGCACCCCGTGATGCTGGGGATCATATTAGAGATCTCCTATGGTTACAACCACCTTTATATCATGGTTCTACAGAGGGTACAAAGGCTGAGGCATGACTTTTGAGCTTATAGAGGTGCTTTGGATTGCATTAGTATGATAGCAATGACAAGGCTCATTTTGTAGTACTCCTGTTGAGAGGAGGTGCTTCCACATGGTGGAAATAGGAAGAATATAAGAACAACACCACTATGGACACTATGACTTGGGAGATATTCTTAGAAAGGTTAAAAGATAGATACCTATTAGAGCACTATAGACAAAGGTGTATTGATGAGTTCCATGAGCTCCAACAGAGGGGACTCACAGCGCTACAGTATGAGACCCGATTCCTTGAGTTTATCCTATGTAGACTACATGAAGGATGAAAAGCTATGAATCAACCATTTCATTAAGTGACTCAATGATTGGATAGAGGGGTAGGTTCACATGACCTCACCAAAGATCTTTTTTGAGGTCATAGAAATGGCCTTGGTTGCAAAAGAGATTCGAGGTAATTCTAGAGACGCTCATGACAGGTCTCAGAACTATAACTCCACATCATAGTCATAGGGGCACCAGAAGAGTCACTAGAAGAATAATAACAAGAATTCCTCAGGGTCTTTTAATAAGAACCCACAACAACAGACTCAACAAAACTAGAAATAGAAATCACCGCAGGGACAACAGGGCTCTAAGCCCAGACAGTGGCAGGCATAGGCATAGAGAAACGATCAATGACAATAGTATATAGATGAACCCTCAACACAGAATTAGTAGTCCTCTCAGGGAGGTTTCAGTGGTTCTAGTAGGACCGGTGGTTAGTAGTTCTCTAGGCCATAGGGAGTACAAACTTTCACATGAGGTCCTTACTATGCATGTGGTGCCATGGGGCACTTACCTCATGATTGTTCATAGGGTCAGATGTCAGGTAGTCAGTGTGTGGAAACTTCTAAACCTACCATTGGAGACTTTGGAAATTCTCATAGAGTATTTCCAGTGATTGTAATCACCAGGCCAAGCACCAGGCCACAATGATAGAGGCTGTAGGTATGATTAGCGATAATAGTGTTACTATATTGTTTGATTCAGGTGCTACTGATTCTTTTATATCTCCATTTTTTATGGAGTGTTGTGGGCTTGTGGTAGAAATAAAGGAAGTTAGTTGGGAAGTGGAGTTAGCATCAAGGTCTAGAGTGTCAGTCAACTCTTTAGTGAAGGATAGCCAGGTGCAAATTTGTGATTTCATCACTACAGTGAATCTTTGTATCACACCTCTTGGTTCTTATGACATAGTTCTTGGCATGGATTGGATTTATGCCCATAGAGCTAAGTTAGATTTTCGATAGAAGAGGATTGAGTGCCTTGATGATAATGGTACACCTATTGTTATTTGTGGGATTCAAAGAGGCATCTCTCTTCATATGATCTTTGCCATGTAGCTTGAGAGGAGCATGCATAAGGGATGTCAGATTTTAGTTATTACTATTATAATAGAGAGGATGAGGAGGAGGGGAAACCATCTCTTGATGATTATCCTATACTACAGGAGGTTGCAGATGTGTTTCCTACTAAGCTTCTAGGCATGCCTCCTTTTAGAGTAGTAGATTTCCATATTGATCTTGTACCAGGAGCTGCTCTAGTTTAGAGGGCACCTTACATGATGACCACTAATGAGCTTAATGAGCTCAAGATTTAGCTAGAGGAACTTTTTGAGAAGGGTCACATTCATCCTAGTGTTTCACCTTGGGGCCCACCTTTTATCTTCATTAAGAAGAAGGATGGATCCTTCCAGTTATGTATGGATTATCGAAAGCTTAATAAGCTTACCATCAAAAATCGGTATCCACTCCCCAGGATTGATGATTTGTTCAATCAGCTTAAGGGTGCTAAAGTGTTTTCAAATATTGATCTTAAGTCAGGATACCACCAGCTATGGATTATTGATAGTGACATTCCTAAGACTACATTTTGTACCAGATATGGACATTATGAGTTCATAGTTGTACCTTTCAGACTCACTAATGCTCCAATAGTTTTCATGAGCCTTATGAATGGGGTATTCCACACCTTCCTAGATAAGTTTTTAGTTGTGTTACTTGATGATATCCTGATTTATTCATGGGAGGAAGAGGAGCATGAAGAGCACTTGAGACAGGTCTTGCAGTGTCTTAGAGACAATCAGTTATATGAGAGTTTGTCCAAATGTGCTTTCTATAGGGCATAGATTTATTACCTTTGGCATGTTATTTCAGGAGATGGAATCTCAGTAGATCCATCTAAGATTCAAGCCATCATGGATTGACCTACACCTACTTTAGTGACTGAGGTCAAGAGCTTTATGGGATTGACAGGATATTATAGATATTTTGTAGAGGGATTTTCTAGAGTGGCTCATCCCATCACTTCTGTTTAGCATAAGGGAAAGAAATTTGAGTGGACCGAGAAGTGTGAGAGGGCCTTTTAGGAACTCAAGAAGGCACTTAGCAGTGCTCCTATTCTAGTAGTACCTGATCCTTTAGCAGATTTTGTTGTATGCACAGATGCTTCCTTAGATGGTTTGGGAGTAGTTCTTATGCAAAATGGGTGAGCCATTGCATATGAGCCTAGGAAACTTAAGACTCATGAGCTCAATTATCCCACTCATGAACTTGAGTTAGCTATAGTGGTTCATGCCTTAGTGAGATGGAAAAATTTTCTTTTGGGTCATTGGTTTGAGCTCCATTCAGATCATCAGAGATTACAATATATCTTCTCTTAGCCAAACCTAAATGCACGACAGTGTAGGTGGATGGAATTCCTTTGTGAGTATGATTTTGATGTCCACTACATCAAGGGGAAGGAGAATGTGGTTGCTGATGCTTTGAGTAGGAGACACCATGGGGCCTACTCTATGACCATAGGTATTGAGTCGAGGGATCAAATATTACATCATTTGCATGAGGATTTTTGGTATGCAGAGGTTAGTTAGATCATTCAGTCTCAGAGTACCCTAGAGGGTAAATATTTAGGCTATTCTCTAGATTTAGATGGGCTTTTACACCATAGAGGATGCCTCTATGTCCCATCCTCCAGAGATTTGCAATTTTTCATCATGCTAGAGGCTCATAGAGCCCCTTATGCAACATATCCTAGAGTCAAGAAGATGCATGTAGATTTGAGGCAGTTATATCATTGGCCAGGGATGAGACAAAATATAGCTGAGATAGTAGCATGATGTCTTGAGTGTCAGAGGGTTAAGGTGGAGCATCATCACCCTAGTGGTTTGCTTCAACCTCATAAGATACCAGAGTGGAAGTGGGATGTTATTTCCATGGACTTCGTCATTGGTCTCCCTATGTCATATTGACACCATGATGCCATCATGGTGACAGTTGACAAGCTGACCAAAGTAGCCCACTTTTCACCAATTCAGACCACTTTTATAGCCCCAACAGCAGCACATTATTTCTTGCAGGATATTGTCAAACTTCGTGGCATACCTCATAAGATTATTTCAGACCAGGATTCTCTCTTCACATCATCATTCTAGAGAGGATTACAGATAGCTTTGGGCACTAAGCTCAATTTTAGCACCACTTATCACCCAGAGATGGATGGGTAGATAGAGAGGGTAAATCAGGTGTTGGAGGATATGCTCCACATGTATGTCATGGATCATTAGACTAGGTGGGAGGAGTACCTTCATTTGGTGGAGTTTTCCTACAATAACGGGCATCACACTTCTCTATGTATGCCTCCCTATCAGGAATTATATGGCAGACCATGCAGGACACCATTGAGTTGGGATTTCATTAAGGATAGAGTTGCTTTAGGTCCTGAGTTAGTGTGAGAGTTAGAGCAACAAGTGACATTGATCAAACAATGTCTGAAGGAGGTACAAGATAGGCATAAGAAGTATGTAGATGCCAAGAGGGAAGACTATAGTTATCAGGTTGGAGATAGGGTCTTTCTAAGAGTGCGACCTCATAAGAGTCCAATCTGATTTGGAAAGGGCTCTAAGCTTGCACCTAGATTTCTTGGCCCTTTTGAGATACTTGAGTGGATAGGTCTTGTCGCCTATCATCTTGCTTTTCCACTGAGCTTGTCATGCATCCATGATGTTTTTCATGTGTCAGTGTTGAGGAAGCATATTTTTGATGAGACTCATATCATAGATTGGGATGCCTTGCAGGTGGAGTCGGAGGGTCAGTTGGCTTTGGAGCCAATTCATATTTTGGCTTGCTAGACACTAGCACTTTGAGGCTAAAATTTGGACTAGGTTAGGGTCCAATGGGATTTCTATGATGAGGTGATGACATCATGGGAGGACACAACATAGATGAGATCATAGTATCCCCATCTTTTTCATGAACTTTAGGAGGAAGTTCATGCCTAGGGGAGGAGGATGTGAGGCCTCACCCTAAACCTATCATAGCCATTCACTTCTACATATTTGATGATTATATTTTGATGCTCTATGGATTTTACTGATACTTTATGTTATGGTTTATCACCTTAGAGTTTAGTTGCACATTTAGTTATGTTATTTTGATGAAACTATTATATCTATTTGGAACCTTATGTGAAATTAAGTGGATTTTATGAATGATTATGATGATGAAGTTTAATTTACAATTAAATTATACAGGTATGCAATGATTACATTTCTAGTTTAATTTAGTGATGAATTGTATATTTCATGATGAGATGTATGTAAGTTATAAATGAATGATTATGCCATGTGAAACTTTTACTTAATTAGGAATAGTTTCTTGAGAATTATTTGATTATGAAAGTTGTAGAATTTACATGTTATTTCCTTAGACTACTGATATTGGACTTGAGTGTGTAGGGAAATAGGCCATGGTAAATTCGGGGAACCATCACAGAGACTAATGTAAAAATTTGTTTGAGCCAAGGTTGCTTCTAGTGAGAAGCCAAAAACCTCATTGTAATGTATTTAATTTTTAAAATTATGGTGCATGAATGTAATTGATTTATATGTTAATTGTAAATGTTATTTATTTAAGAATGCCCAATTGGATATGCCATATGGCTTGTGATGTATCTTTTTTGTTTGTGTCACTTCACACATGTGTGTGTACTTGTGGCCATGACATGTCCACTTGGGGATTGGTTGAACAGAAACCTAGGAAGGTACCCTTTAGGATCCCCATGAAAATCACTTGGTTAGGGAGCTTGAGGTTTTGTCATATCAATGAATTTCGAATTTGAGCTTACATGGGTTTCTGGGGGGCTTAATAGGTGTCTACGGAAGTGTTAGGGCCATTTTTAGTAAGCCCACTTGATATACCTATGGGTAAGGGGAAATTTTAACCATAGGACAACCCCATGTTTACCAAAAGACTCCTCCAAAAGTTGGATTTTCAAAATGGACGAAAATCAACTTTTGAAGCAAGGTCTTGGGTAGAGTTTCATCCAATAATGATACAAGTTTTTGGTCCACTTTTTGGGCAACCTTTTTAGGAATCCTTATTTGGAAACTTGTAAGAAGCTTCGGAAGGTCATCCAATTAGAGTGAGATCCTATCCCTAGGAGAGTGTGTGGAGGCCTTTTTAGAGGGGACTCTTGTTTTGGAAGAGTTTGACACCCACTCTCTAGATCTGGAGACTTAGCTATTTTGGAGAGGACTTTGAGAAGTGGAAAAGCTCTTCATCAACTTTCTTCCATAAGATTGGATCAAGGTTGGTGGCATTCTTCACTTTTTTTGTTTTTATTTTCATGTTGAGAGAAAGAGCTCTCATGTATGTTATTCTTGTAAGCAAAATTTAGTTATTTCATTTCTTGTAGTGTATGTGTTGAGAACTTGTTATTTTTGTGAAAATGGAGGATTTGTGAATCTTAAGTTTTGTTGTAGTGTTATTTCCTTTGTTTTGTGAAAGTGTAGTTTTTATGGATGTTATGATAATCATGAGCTTGTTATTGAGCATCATTTCTTAGCATTGTAGATGTGTGGTTTCATTTGTTGGTTCTTGAAGCTTTCTTGTATGTGTTGTAGTGTTTTGTTGAGGGAGTTCTCAAGGCCATACTCACCCTTGGGAGGGAAGAGTAGCCTTGGGGGTGAAGGATATGTTGGGACAATCAAGGGTGTAGAGTCTCTCCTTGGCTAGGAGAGGGATGAAACATGGATGTATGGGCTCCATGTAGCCATCTCCTTTATTTGTTTTGTATATTGAGGGGCATAAGGAGTTATTGAGATTGTGTTTGTGGTGAAAGATACATGATGAGGAAGCCAAGTGATGGCTTACCTCTTATCATGAGATGTGCTTTCTCCTCTTGATTTGGTTCCACCTTCACCACTATGTTTGAGTCATTTTGAGACTCTTTGTGTTAACCTTGGAAGGGAGATTTTCTTATGTTTTATGTTGTATCTGTTGTTATTGTGGGTTTTCTTGAATGTCTCCTTGTCTTTGTGATGGTTCCCTTAGCTCAAGGGTGGCTTCATAGAATCCTAGATTGGGAGGTGAGCACTCTTTGGCCTATGTATTTTTATTGCAAAAAAATAGATCCATTGAAGACTTCATGGTTGGAGTTGAAATCTTGAAGAGTTTATGATATTTCATATTTGAGTTGGATCACTTTTGTTTCAAGATTATAGTTATGTATTGGAGTCTTGAGGATCCCTTGAGTCCAAGTATTTTGTAATGAAGTATCACTCTAAGCCTTGTATTTGTATTAAGTGTGTTGTATCAAAATTATGAAGAAATGTTTAGTTTTCCCTTTTGATAGATTTATGCTCTTATGATTAAAAGGAATGATGCTCAAGTTGATGCATATTGTTGTTATTGTAATGGTTTTTTTTTAAAGTATGAAATAGTAAATGTGTATTTTTAGTTTCATAAATTTCTCCTTGAAATAATCTTTGTGTATGATATTGTAAAAGGAATACAATGTCAATAAATGGAATCATGCATAGAATGTATGCTTGGAAAATGTATAGTTGAGTATTCAAAATATATTCAAGCAATCACTTTAGCAATCTGAATATTATTATGTATAATAGTTTACCCTATTAAATAGGTGAAAGGAGAAGGAAAGTTAAAAATTTTCTTAGTTGAGATGTTCTTATAAAAAAAGAAAATTTTGTTAAATTCCTTGTTGATTATTTAGATTTGGGGAAGAAGATTCATACTATCCTATGTATACAAAAAGTATTAGACTAAATCTAATATACTTCCTAGACACTTAGTGGAAAAAAATAAAAAATAAAAGAGAATCAAATGCAAGCAAAGAGACTAGACAAAAAAAAAGTGAAAACACAAAAGAAAATGTCAAAAAGAGACCTACAGGTCTCTGGAAAATGTATGGGAAAAAAAATCGCATACATTTTCCAAACCACAGTCATTATTTTATTAATAGTCCAATTCCACTTGTAAATCTAACCTAAATATATATATATATATATATATATATATATATATATATATATATATATATATATATATATATATATATATATATATATATATATATATATATATATATATATATATATATATATATATAATTTTTTACAAGTTAGTCAAATCATTTCTTATGGAGTCTACTTGGGTGGGGCCCACCTGGGTCGCCACCCAAGAAACCCATCAGAACTACTTGAAGGTCTTTCAAAAAATATATATATTTAAATATACTTTTAAAAAAAATTGCATAGGATAATATGCTATGCGAAAAAAAAAAAGTTCAACCCACGTTATACAAAAACTTTCATGTTTTTAAGACTCAAAAAAATATTTTTTTTTAAAATTATTTAAGAGGGGGCACCCATGGGCCCCACCCCCTTGGAGTCTGCCCCACCTCCCACGCATTGCCATGCGCAAGAGTACCTGCCATGGCAGGTACTCTGTGCAGGGTAGAGTGGGCCCTCCTGTGCAAGCCCCTAGGGGAACGCATAGGGCTTTAGTGTTAGTTTTTTTTTTTTGATAATTATTTTGTTATTATAAATTTTAGTTAATATCAATGTTAGATATTATTAAATTTTGGTTTTTAAAAAAAATAAATTATTATTTATTATTAATTTTACTTAATAACAATTTTAATTGTTAATAATCTTATTTTAATAAGTTTTATTTAATATGTTTTTAATAGATAAAGCAGTAAGAGGGTGCTGGCCCGAGGAACAAAGGACTAGTAGCACATTAATGGAACTAGTCAAAGTAGATATAATAGTTTAACAGTATAATCACCAAGTCTAAATCTGCCCCTATAAAAAACATAAACCACAATACTAATCAAACAAATTAAACCGGAGTACATAGAACAAGTAGTAGCATGTAAACTATCAGTTAAAAGCTACGCAGGGCTGAACAGATAGATATAAAAACTAACAGTAACCCCAACCACAAAACAGGGGATCCTAGGGCTAGGCCTTGTCAAAATTAACCAACACATGGAAACCAGAACTAATTCTTTCCACCCAACTGCTTAGATAGTAGGGTCCTCGCCCACTCTTCCTACATAAATAGGAAAAGATCCTTGTTGTCCTCGTTCTCTTCCAGAGTGCCACCCGCTAGCTTTTCCTGCACATGATAGAGGGTCGTAGCCGAAGCATGCATGACCTTTAGGCCAAATTTGTTGGTCAACATGCATTGGTTCATCAGATCCTGCATATTTTTCTTGATCTTTGCAATATCTTTGTCCAAGTTCGTGAACCTCCTTTTAAGAGTTCCTTTGAAATTGCTTTTGTCCTCTGTGTCCTCAGTATTGTAATCAATGGTAGGGGGCTTATCCTAGGGATCTTGAGCAGGACTCAGGGGTGGGGTATGAATATTGGGGGTTTCCATGGCATGCTTGGGTTGGGAACATGGTTGTTACCAGTCCTAGGGGGACTCATATGATCATCCGAGGAATCATTCATGGACTCAGTGGTTTGCTAGTCTTTTCTAGTCATGAAATTCTCTTTAGAGGCCGTTTTCAATAGCCTAGTTTTACATTGCTCCTTGGTAATTCTGTTTGACCTCCTATGACCCAAGCCACTCAAATCCACATCTAGATTAACCTGGCTCTCTATTATTTTAATTTTTTTGGGCCTACATTCGGTCTCCAGAGTAGTGCCAGCCTCCTTCCTATCTTTAATCTCCACAGACTCAGAGACATAAGACTCCTCTTGGCCTTCCTTCCTATTGAACAATTTTTTAACACATTTGTTGTGGGTTTTGCCCTCTTTAGCACCCAACTCAGGCTCTTGGATGACACAGATGGACTAGGAGGAGAACTAGGTGGGATTTTTAGTTTTGGCTGGGGAATCCTCCTGGGTCATTCACACCGGTATTCAGGTAGACTACACAAATGATTGAACAAGTGATACCTTGTACACCAAACTTTTCAAGAGAGACTCTTCTTGGAAGATTGGAAGTAGCTGAGATGAATTTGAGATTATCAGGAGAACTACCTAGAGTGGAGATAGCATTCAATGCTCTTAGCATTAGACCTACTTTATCTAGAAGTACAAGTGTGAATGGAGATTATGCTAGTAGTAGCAGATCCAAATCTGATGAAGATGAGAAGATTGAAGAAGGTATTACCTTTCTTGTGAAAAGAGAACCAGATGGTAAGAAAATCTTTAAATGTTGGACATGTCAAAAATATGGTCATTTTGCATCTAAGTGTCCTAAGAGAGTTAAGAAGTATAGAAACAATTTTAAGCCTAGAAGATCTAAAGAATGTTATTATGAAAATGATGAAGAAATTGAAGTATGAATTGAAAGAAATTTGAGTGACAGTGATAATGATAACTTTGATGACATAGGATTTGTAGCAATTAAGGAAGAAAAATTTGAATCTGATATTAAAGAAGAAAAATCCTTAGTTTCCCAAGTTGAAAAGAAAGCTAATTGGATTATAGACAGTGTTTGTTCACATCATATGACTGGTGATAAAGGAAAATTCATAAAGTTTAACAATTATGATGGAGGAGTTGTTAGAGTTGGTAACAATGCACCTTGTTTGATTAAAGGTATAGGATCTATCACTCTTGATGGAAAGACTAATACTGATGATGTTTACTTTGTTGATGGATTGAAACATAATCTTTTGAGTGTTGGACAGTTAGTGGATACAAGATATCAAGTTTGGTTTACTGAGAAAACTAGTGTGATTAAGGATAAAGATGGAAATCTAATTGGAACTAGATCTAGAATTAGAGGTAATGTGTTTCAGTTGAACACTATTGAGATGACATGCTTGACATGACTAAGATTGATGACAGTTGGTTATGGCATAGAAGGTTTTGTCATATAAACTTTGATAATATTGTGAAAGTAAGTTCTACACTTGCAGTAAGAGATTTACCTAAGATTATGAAGCCTACTAACATGATTTGCAAGGAATGTGTGATGGCTAACCAGAAAAGGATTTCATTTCCTAGCAAGAAGTTCACATCTACAGAAAAGTTGGAGATTGTTCATACAGACTTGAGCAGTCCTACTAGGACTAGAGAATTCTATGGAGAAAGGTATTTTATGATTCTTGTTGATGATTTTACAAGAATGATGTGCATTGCATTTTTGAAAGAAAAATTTGAAGCATTTGATAAGTTTAAGGTCATGAAGAATAAAGTTGAGAATGAATCAGGAATGAGGATTAAATGTTTGAGATCCGATAGAGGTGGAGAATTTACATCTAAAGAGTTTAACAATTTTTGTGAAGTAAATGGTATTAAGAGACAGTTATCAGCCCCTAGAACACCTCAACAAAATGGTATTGCAGAAAGAAGGAACAAATCAGTGACTAAAGCAACTAGAGCTATGTTATTTGAAGGTGATTTGGAAAACACATTTTGGAGAGAAGTAGTGAATACAACAGTATATACAATGAACAGACTACAAATCAGAGTAGACATATACAAGACACCTTATGAATTGTGGTTTGGACATGGACCCTCAGGACATAAACTATCTAGTAAAGATGAGACACCAGAAGTTGAGAAAAATAAATATAGATCTATGATTGGTGGATTGCAGTATTTGACACACACTAGACCAGATATACAACAATCATTTGGAATGGTAGCAAGATTTCAAGTTGAACCTAGAGAGTCACATTATGTAGTAGTAAAAAGGATATTGAGATATCTTAGAGGCACAATGGACTATGGACTGCGGTATGAAAATTCTAATGATTTTACCCTATGTGCATATACTGATGCTGATTGGGGAGGCATCATTGATGATAAGAAAAGCACCAGTGGTGGAGCCTTTTTTCTTGGAGGAAGATAAATTTCTTGGTTGAGAAAAAAGTAGAATTGTATCTCACAGAGTACAATAGAAGTAGAATATGTAGCAGCAACAAACAATTGTAATCGAAGAATTTGGATGAAGCAGATGTTGATGGACATTGGAATATATTGTGACAATACAAGTATAGTTAGTATGTCTAAGAATCTAGTTTTACATTCTAAAAAAAAACATATAGAGATCAAGTATCATGTTGTAAGAGAAAAAGTTGCAGATAAAGAAGTCAGACTGGAGTACATAAGCACAAAGAAGCAGATAGCAGATATATTTACTAAGCCTTTGCCTAAGGATACATTTGAATATTTGAGAGGTATGATTGGGGTTATGCCCCAACCTACTTTTGAGTAATGATGCAGTTGGTTTCATCCATCCAGTGGATTATGGCCCTATCTATTTTTTGGATTGAATGTTGGTACTTCCTCTATGGAGGAGTATGTGTACCTGAGCTGAGTCATTGAGGACTCTTGTGAATGTATTTTCTGAATAGTCTCTTTTGACATTGAGCTATTATTTGATGTAGTGATAGAATTTCTATCATTGATGTCAATGGGGGAGAGAATCATGAAAAACATTGAGGAACTACATTTTTTGGAGAGATTGAATAGGATAACGAAGCAAGATTTGATTGATGATGAGCAGCAGTGATTGGATTTTGGGAACATTGGATGTTTTTCATCTATGTTGCCATCAATTCCAATGGGGGAGATTGTTAGGAATGAATGATAAAGCCTTTGGGAGTCATTCTATAGCAGTGTTTGTTTCATTCATGGCTATGATTGTCATTGATGTCAACACAGTGATATTTTGGAGTTTAGCAAAAAAGTAGGTACAATTTTGTTTTGCACACATGTTATATTGTAGATTGAGTTATGCACAGTTGATGGTATGTTCTTTGTTGTGTTATTATCCTATGGTTAAGATCCCAAAAAGAAATTCATTTATTCATGAAATTTATAAGCATTTTGGTGGAAGCAGTATTCTAGCAATATTCCTTTGTAGCGGTTTTTGGTAATCGGACGATATCTCCTAACCAGGATGAAATCTAATTCTATGTAGTTAAAGAAAATTTTGAGACTCATTGTTGGTGACATGTTTCATAGCACAAACTTTGAGGTCACATGATTGGAAAGTTATTGTATCTGGAAGCTGACAGTTTTATGTAATTTTGATGTAGCATGTTGAAATTATTATTTTGTATTTACATGCTGACTCATTTGTAATTATTTGAGTGTGGTATAAAGGAAGGAATTTTTTCCTTGTTATGTGAGGATTGTAATAGTTTTGATATGAATTTGTGAAAGTTGTGATGTGAATGTATGCATGAAGTGAAGAAAATAGCTAATTCAGTGATGAAGGAAGACTTGTGAAGTACAAAGATCTAGATTTGTGATCTTGTGTAGCAGAGAGTGTAGTTTTGGCACAGTGTGAAGGAGGTAAAATATTTCATATTATTCTTTTGAATAATCCTAAGATCTATTGGATAGTGATTTTAGAGATCTTTCCTTGAAGCTATTTGGGTAATGGGTCCTTCTGTCTTCCATAACTCTTAACAGGGTTAGAATATTTTAACAGGGATTCAAAATCTCCTAACAGAGATTCATATGTACTGAATGTATTTCATAAGACTCCTAATAGGGTCCATCCTCTAACAAGGAACTTTCATATTAGTGCATCATTTTGTGGGCATCATTCCCACTGGGGTTTACTCTTTGATCAAGAGGTTCGCTAGTTAACATATCTTGTGTTATTGTGTCATTGTGTATGATTATCTTTCTATGGTTGGTTACTGCATTAATTATATGGTTTAAAGCTGTTGAAGTTGATATTGAAGTTAATGTTGATAAATGGTTTAATTATCAAATAATTGATTCACCCCCCCCCCCTCTCCATTATCTTTGTGGTCTTTACTTTCTAACAAGTATTTCATCACTATGAGGTAGATTTTCAGCCAGAAGTCCGGCAGCACCTCCCTGTTGAAGACCCCCTACTTTTTGACCGACAGCTCACCATCCTTGAAAAGCTAGTTGAGGCTGGTATGGTCAGGAGTCTAACTAGTTTTTTTGTATTTTTAGCCCATCATAGAAAGCCCAGTCACCTTAGCTATGACCTCCTCGTTCAGCTGGAAGTGGATGCCTTGAATAGAGACACTCTTGTTGTTCCAAGATGACACGAACTATTTGGAGATTCGTTCATCATGCCCATCCTTCATTCTCTCCATAAAACCCCAAATGTCACTCTCCTTGCAATAATGTGTCACCAGCGCATCAGACGTGAAAGCCTCATCACTTTTATCAGGCTCAATGCGGAGAGTGCTGCCTCCCATTTCAAAATTCAGTCCCTCCTATGCTAGAATATCTTGGAAAACAAAGAGCTGAGTGTTTTTGTAGAACTTAAAAAACCCTTTGTTTTTGCAAAGCCTTTCCGAGGAAGGTTTATACTTAAAATGCTGGCTTTGAGAAATTTTTTGGAAAACAGGCTCCGTACCGCCAGATCTAATGGATCTCTAGGTGCCATTAATAGCAATAATACCAGGGACACACTTGCTATCCTTATTAGCCAAGTAAGCCCTCTAATTTGGACAATGCTTACTCCACACGTTTAAAAGGTAATGATGATTCTTTATGGGAATTTGGGTTCTCCTTTCCATAATCACAAAAATCATTGGAACACACCAACACGTGATCTAGTAAGGATTCACAATGAAAATGACAACATGGCACATTTAAACAATGACTTTTATTTAATATGTTAATTTGTTTAGTAATTTAATAATTATATTAATTAGTATATAATATTAATTAATATAATTTATTAATTAGTTTTTATTTCAATAAGTATTAATTGAATTAAATTAGTAATTAATACTATTTTAATATAAATCATTAATTAATTCTTGTATTTTTTTTTATATAAAGGTATTAATTAGTATAGTTAGTACCTATCTCTTGTTCATTTTATTATTTATAATTTTATTAGTTAATAACTAATATTAATGTAATATTACTTAATCAATTAAGTGCTTGTTTAAATTTATTTAATTAAGGGGTTAAAAGAATCACCTATTTGGGTGAAAATTACAAGATTAATTTATAGTGGTTTATAGATTTCATGAAACTCAATTTTACGTTTAATAGAATTGTTAGGGCCTTATGGAGATTATGTCAATTTGAAATAGTGTATATCTAATTGGTATGAACTAGATCTTGATAGTTCCACCCGGATATTAGGTGAGACTTTCATTATTCTTAAAGGGGAGCATTGTCAATGACCCCTCATCATGCTACCCCTTAACCGATAGTTGACCAAATCTATCTCTCGTATATCCATTCATCTTATGTCCTCTGTTAAACATAAACTTATATAACTTTTCAAAAAAAAATTGGTCTGTTTTAGAGTGAAATTTTATGGGCATGACAATGTTACAATCTGGTGCATTGGATGATAATATATAGTATCTAATAATACTAGTAATTGCAACTCAGTATGCAATTTTTATGCCGAATAGATGTTATGTTGTTTCATTTATGTTTGAATTTTTTATTTTTTTGGTTTTCTATATACAATTGTTCATTTTTAAATAATAAAGAAAAGTTTGTGATATGTTGTTATTAATTTAAGTAGATTTATCTCATTGAAAATTGTAAAATTTGTTTAAGATTATTATCAATATCAAAATGTTCAGTTATATATAATTTTTTTGTCTTATATTTTTTTGAAGTATAGTATATTTTTTTGTTACTTAATTTCAAATAGATTTTGGAATTTTAATTTTAATTTAAAATAATGATAATTTGATAAGTTAAATTAAATTAGCCAAAAATTGAATGTATTGAGTACAAATATTAAAATAAATAAATATTTTATTTATTTATAATATTTTAAGAATACAAAATAAAATAATATTTAATAAATATTCTTAATATTACTTTTTATTAAATTAATCAATCAATATAAATCACATAGATTTATAATCTGAAAATATTGAAAATATATATTTCAAAATATTATTTATAACTTTTTCTTAATATTAATTTAAAAGTGTTCATGATTATTAAATTATATTAACTTTAAATTTAATCATAGATGAACAAATTTTAAAGTTGAACATGTTAATGATCGCATGACCGATGACCTAGTTGTCAGTTTGGATGGATTGATGTTAGAAATGTTAATATAGTATAGTTATGACATTCATTTTTTATGAACTCCTATCGAGGGCTACGATAGAATGTTTCTCGTCGATGCATCTGTAACCAACAGCTGTTGTATGTTCATGAAGAATATGATTATTCCTTGCGAACATATTAACTAAGATCAAGGGTGGTCTCATGATCACATTTTCTAATGAGTTTCCTTGCGAAGACACGACAACCGTTGATAATTTGCAGAGTTGCATTCATACACAAATGTTAGAGAGTGGAGGAAATATTTTTTATTTAATAGTTTTCTTAATCGTATAAAAAAACAAATTATTGATTTGAATAGATTATTAAAGTGTCGGATTTATATGGTAGCAACAACTATATCCAACATTGTAATGTGTAGGTTTATTTGTTTTCTTTTAACAACTTATTTGTACAGAATTGAAAAATTTTCTTTTGGGATTTAGCAAGCATGAATAGTTATATCTGAAATGGCCAAAAAACATTGAATGGGTGAAAGCGAGGTTTTTATGGTAGTAATTACTATATTTAAGGATCAGTTTTATATACGAAGAGTAAGTATCTGATATTGTACTGTGTAGGTTTATAATTTTAATTTTTATAAAACTTATTTGTACACTTTAGGAGTAGAAGTGAAAAAAAATAATTTCAGATTTAGTAGACATGGAGAGATAAATCCAAAATTTAAAAAAAACATTTAATGGTTGAAAGAGGGGTTTGAAGATGGTAATTACTAGATGTGATTCTATTAATTGATAGATTTGAAGAGTCTTAACATTTAATGCAAGATGACTGCTCTTACGACTTGTCAGTCACTACTTCACTGGAGTCTCCATCTGGTTACTAATTGTATCTCCTTTAACACGTCACCATTGTGCCACTTTTCATGCTCTCACATTTTGGCAATGGGGTCTCCCTTCATTGCAAAGATATGACCACTAACAGATCATTTCTTATATCATAGAAATTAACATGGGCATGTTTCACATTAGACATATCGATATTACAGATAATAATAGGTGAGGAGAGTCAGAACATTTAATGCAACATAATTCCTCATACATTGTTTGTATGACTTGTCAGTCACTGATTCACTGGGGGATCTATCCAGACACTGATTGTATCCCATTTGACACGATACTAGATTGGCAATTATCGATTTGGCGCATGTTTGGAATGGGCGATTCTGCTCATAGCTAAGATACGACCATGGTCAGATCATAGCATATATGACAGAAATTAAGAGTGTTAGGTTTCACATTAGACGAATCAATATGATAGATAAGATTAGCTGAGGAGAGTTAGAACATTTAATGGACATATGTGACAAATATTATAAAGATTTTGTTAATTAGTACTTCCTGAAATGGGTGAGAAAGTAAATTTTTTTTAATAAATGTTTTGGTTTTGATAATTGGATTTATATGGCAAATATTACTAATTCTGATTTTAGTAGTCAGGAACAATGAATACTGATATCACAAAAAGATGAATTTAAAATGAAACAAAATTGAAAAAATAAAAGAATGCATATATTTTAGAATTTTCTTATCAATTTATGATCTAAATGAGATATCAGATAAGTTATTTCTATTAGAATTCACATTTGATGACATCGATATTTTATATAATTCTTTCAGACAAACATGACAATATTTAAAGTTCATCGGTATGAAATGTAATAAAGTTTTTGTTATAAAATAATATAAAATTGTTTTTGAAATTGTATATGAAATTTTTTTTGAAATCTGATATGAAATCTGAAGTGTTTTTCATATAAAATAACTTAACTGTGTCAGATTTCACTTAATATGACATTGATATAAGTCATTTAATTAAGTTACACTAGTCTTTAATAATTAAAGCTCATGGATAGGAAATCTACTAAAGATTTCATTAATTAATAATGTTGAAAATCTTATAGAAAGCCATATATGTGTAGAACCTAACGTTACTATAAATGGATGAACAAGAAAATCAATTCGGTGTAAATATTTTTGGAGTAGATAATATACATTACTAGAAATCAACTATTAGTAATGGAAGCTACATTTACTTTTCAAACAAGGTCACAACAAATTGCTTTCTTTGGGAGAGTAGAACATTCATATTTAAAAATTTTACTACTATGCAAGAGTAGGTATGTTGTGGAAGCAGTTCAACGAACATTAGGCAAAGAATCTCATAATGCTACCCATTGATGGAAAATAAATGCTGATATTGCCACTATGTTAATGGCTTGGGGCTTAGAAGTTGGAGAAAATGTTGAGACTGTTCATTTTTTATGAACTACAACTGATTTAGAACCTGAATGAAAAATCTATGATTTAAGATCACTAAGAAGTTGCTGATTAGATATGCAAGATGATTAAATCAGTATTATGTTGTCATTGATGTCAACTAGATTTACAATACTTATCTTGTAAGTTACTATACCAAAACATCTGAAGAAAGGTGAAAGAGATGAAGAACATAATTGTCTACATGAGGAAGATGTATATGTTGGATGAGGATAAGGAATACATTGAGTAACTTGTTGATGAGTCTATGACTTGATGATATCAACTTTATTATGTTGCATTCATCTATGATGAAGAGTAGAGCTGAAAAACACAAATCAGTGTTGTCAGTAAATGAAGCATTCCAGTATACACTAATGGAGTGTAGTGTATACTGAGCATAGTGTTAACCAAGCTTGTGTTCACTGACACATTTCTTTGTTAATTGAGTAGAATAGAAAGGAATTAAATGATTAGTTTAGCTGATAAATTGATGAGCTGTAAAGTGTATGAAATTGAGGTAATAGATAAGGTTTGTTATGAAGATTGATGGCTAACATAATTCAAGGAAGATCTAATGAAGCAAATTGAAACATGTTACTGACACATCAGTCGAAGAAGGTTAAAGTAGCAAAATCAATGAAAGAGATTAAGCAGCAAAATCTGATGCACAAAAAGAAAATGATTTACTCATCTATATAAGAGACATTGGTTTTATTGTTGAAACTATACCGGAAGAAGAAGATACTACAAAATTATCACATGAACAAGTTTTCATCCATTCTGATCATACTAGTTAGTTAGAACCTAACTGTAGAACAATTACGAAGCTACAAAGAGTAATTACCGATGGACAGTAAGTTGAGATAGTATTGAATCTGAAGTGATATATTAATCAGAAAGATTTGAATGAGATGAGCATTGATCTGTAAACTGCAATTGAATTTGTTTCAAGGCACATCATCTACTATTACATATTTAACCATTGTACATAGTCAAATCTCTTAACCAAGTGGACTAAGAAAGTCTTTTTATGTTTCATTCATAAAGTGAACATTGTTATCCTACCAACCCCAAAGTGACTGTTGGTTGGAAAATAACTTCTGGTCTAAAATCCTCTAACAAGGTCACACCTAACAGTGTGTTTGCAACCTTTAACAGGGTTGGGTCTTCACCGACCTCACTTCAGAAGAGTGAACATTTTTTGGGTTGCTGGTCCCAAGTGGTTTTTCCCTTCATAAGGTTTCCACGTTAAATCTCTTGTGTTATGTGTTGATTGTGATATTTGTTTGTTATCATACTTTGCATATTACATGTTAGATTTGATTGGTAACTACTATAATTTTTAGACTAATAATCAGTAAAAGATGAGACAATGAAATTATTTTATGTTTACCGAGTAGCAGAAGTTGAAGAATTTGTTTTGGGCCACTAGATAACTGATTCACCCCCCCTCTTAGTTATTCTAACAATTGGTATCAGAGCGGTGGTTGCTTAGAACAAAGTTTTAAGGACTTGAACAAAAAGGTCTCAAGTTGTATAAGAGGGAAGTGCCAAAGCTGAACAAAGAGAACTTCGCAATATGGCAGAGCCGGATGAATTTGCACATATCTAGAATTGGGAATTCTGCAGTAGTACTGATGGAGAATGGATACATTGAACCGACACCAGGTCCCCTAACACTTGATCAACTGAAGGACATGCATGAACACAATATTACTATGATGGAACTTGCTGCTAACTGTACCGATGCCAAATTTGAAGACATTAAGGGATGCACTACTATCAAATCCATGTGGGATTAACTGACTCTAATATACAATGAAGATTTGAATGTTAAGAGAGCTAGAGTAGAAAGCCTAAGAGGTCGATTTGATGATATCAAGATGAAAGAAGGTGAGAACATTGTGCAATACACAAATAGACTAAAAGAGGTAGTACATACTATTAGAGCATCATATGGAATTATTGATGATGAAATAGTGATAAGAAATATTCTCAAAACTTTACTGCCAATTTATGCAATCGGGATCTCTGCAATTCATGAAACAAGAGCTACATCCAAGCTTACTCTTAACACACTGATTAGTAAGCTTACAACCTTTGAATTGAATAATTTTGACAACAATGTTGTACCTTCTATTGAATCCACTTCCATGTCTTCTTTGAAGATTGGTAAGTCTAGTAGCATGAATAGTAAGAATAAAGATAGTGATAGTGGTACCGATGATGAACTTGATGAGCTTGAAGCTCTTATGGCCAGAAGGTTACCCAAAGGTAAAGGAAGGTATAGAGGTAAGCTACCTTTGGCATGCTTTAATTGTAAAGAAGTTGGCCACATCGATGCTCGATGTCCGAATAAGAAAGATGATGATAGATCCAAAGACCGATCTAGAGGAAGCTATGGGAGAAGAGTTAATAGAGGCTACTGACATAACAACAGAGATAACTGAGATAGCTATGACAAAGGGAAAAATGTATGTTACATAACTGAAGAATTTGAATCTAAATATGACACTGATGATGATGTAGAAGTAGTATTTGTTGCCATGAAAGATGACTCAGAGGAAGAAGAAAAACTTGAAAAAACAACATTGATCTCTAAAGTAAGAAGAAATGATACATGGATCATAGATAGTGGCTGTACACATCATATGACTGGTGATATAGAGAAGTTTGATCTACTTGATGAATATGATGGAGGATCTGTAAGGATGGGAAATGATGCACCCTGTATGGTAGGATGTAAAGGTTCACTGATGATTAATGATAGAATAAAATGTGAAAATGCATACTAGGTAGATGGACTGAACTATAACTTGTTAAGTGTGGCTCAACTAAATAATTCAGGCCACCGACTTGCTTTTGAGAGCAGAAAGGTAAAAATCTATGATGATGGAGGAAGACTTGTCAGAATCGGTACACAATCTAGAGGTAATCTATTTTATCTTGATATTGATTAGTCTTCTTGTTTATTAATTAAGGATGAAGATGCATGGTTGTGGCATAAAAGGTTATGCCATGTGAACTTTGATAGCATGATCAATATTAGTAAGAGGAAAAGAGTTAGAGGGTTGCCTAACTTGTCAAACCCTGATCATGCTATGTGTCATGAATGTCAAAAAGGTAAGATGAATAAGTCTAGTTTTAAAGAAAAGACTACTCAACAAAGAAGATACTTGAGTTGGTTCATACGACCTATCTGGTCCTATGAGAACTCAAAGTTATTATGGTGATAGATACTTTATTCATTTTGTTAATGACTATACTAGACTGATGACAATTATGTTCTTAAAAGAAAAATTTGAAGAATTTAAGATGTTTAAGTGGTATAAGGCAAAGGTAGAAAAAGAGACTGGAAAAAAATTAAAATGCTTAAGATCAGATAAAATAGGTGAATTTATCTCTGATGAATTTACTAATTTCTTTAATGAGCATGGTATCAAAAGATAGGTCTCTGCACTGAGAACACATCAGTAGAATGGGATTGCTAAAAGAAGGAATAGGTCAATCATTGACTGTGCAAGAACACTAATGTTGCAAAAGAATATTTCTTAGACATAATAGAGGGAAGCTATAAGTACAGCTGTATATGTGCTTAACCGAGTACAACTGAAGAAGGACACCAACCAGACACCCTATGAACTATGGTTTGGACACAAACCTACTGTTAGTTATTTCAAGATTTTTGAAGCAAATGTTTTATTATGAAAGATGAGAGAAATGGGAAATTTGATTCTAAAGGTGATGAAGGAATATTCTTAGGATATTCTACTAAGAGTAAAGCATACAAATGTTTGAATAAGGTTACAAATAAGATAATTGAAAGTACTAATGTCTATGTTGATGAGTTTGATGACAAGAACATAGAGGAAAGTAGAAAGGAACTATAAGACTATGGTAGATTCACTTAAATTGAACATCCTGACTATCTACCAAAGTCACAACCTGTGATAACCAATCAGCAGGAAAATAACCCCGAGGAACAAGAAAGGAAATCGATGAACAAGATGGAGCTACCGAGCAGGCACATGAACCAGAACAAGATGAACAAGAAAGAAGAAACCAAGTACTAGCTAGTTTTTTCAGAAGATGTCATCCTGAGACACAAATTATTGAAGACAAACAAGCAAGCATGCAGACTAGAAGCAAAGGAAGACAAGGTACATGTCTAGTTTGTGAATTTGAACCAAAAAATGTGAAAGTTGCATTAGAGAATGAAGAATGGGTTAATGAAATGAAAGAGGAAATAGAAAAAATAGAGAAGAAGAATACTTGGTCCTTAGTACCCCAACCTAAAGATAAAAATGTTATCAGTACTAATTGGATATTCAGGAACAAACTGAATGAAAATGGTGAAGTGACAAGAAAGAAAGCGAGATTGGTATGCAAGGGATATACATAGGAAGAAGGCATTGACTATGGTGAGACATTTGCACCTGTAGCTAGATTGGAAGGAGTTAGAATGCTACTTGCATATGCTACACACAAGAAATTTAAAGTTTATCAAATGGATGTGAAGTCAACATTTCTGAATGGTATACTTAAAGAAGAGGTCTACATAGAACAACCTGAAGGATTCATTGATCCAGACAATAGAGACATGGTATGTAAATTACACAAATATTTATATGGTTTGAAGCAATCACCGAGAGCCTAGTATGAAAGGCTTCATACTTACTTGTTAAGGATTGGATTTGTAAGAACTAGTGAAAACAACAATTTGTACATGAAAGGTGATACTGATGACATTATTCTTATTGCTGAAATTTTTGTTGATGATATTATTTTTGAAGGTCAAGATCATGTATGTAAATCTTTTGCTAATGACATGAGGAATGAGTTTGAAATGTCTATGTTTAGAAAGATTAAATTATTTCTAGGACTACAAGTGATTCAACAAAGTGATGGGATATTCGTCACACAGTCTAAGTACATAAAGGAAGTCTTGAAGACATTTGGCATGGAAAATGCTAAACCTGTGGGAACACCGATGGCTGCTATATGTAAACTGACAAAGGAAGATGAAACTATAGAGTTAAATCAGACACTTTACCAATCCATGATTCGTAAGCTAATGTATGTAGTTCATAGTAGACCAGATATAGCACATGCTATGGGAATAGTTGCTAGATTTTCTACTAATCCTAGAGAATCACACATGATTGCTTCTAAAAGAATCTTAAGATACCTGAAAAAGATAGAGGATTATGGTTTATGGTATCCTAAGGAAGGTAAGTTTGAACTGATGGTCTATACCGATGCTGATTGGGCTGGAAATGTGGATGACAAAAAAAGCACCACCGGAGGAGTATTCTTCTTTGCTGAAATACTTGTAACCTGGACAAGTAAAAAGTAGGCTTTTATTTCTCAGTCTACAACTAAAGTAGAGTATGTTTCTGCTGCTACTAATTGCTCAAACATTTCATATATCAAGCAAGTGTTGGAAGGAATGAATGAGGTAATCAGTGAACCGGTGATTATATACTCTGACAACACAAGTGCCATCAATATTTCATAGAATCCAGTGATGCACTCTAAGACAAAGCATATATCAATTAAGTATCACTACTTAAGAGAACAAGTGCAAGAGAAGCAAGTGAAGTTAGAATTTGTTACATCTAAAGAACAACTTACAGATATCTTTACAAAGCCTCTACCAAAGGACACATTATTATACATGAGGACTAGACTTGGGGTCTGTCCCCTGTCTATCGATCACTAATGTGATCTAGATGTTGCATCAGCTTAAACTTATCAGAAGATCACACATGTTGATGCAGCATAGCTCACACTTTGGATAATGTTCAAGGTTGTGATTAAGTTTGAAGAGCTAAAATAGATTGGGATATCAGTATATAGAGATACAGAGACTGTATTTGACAACAAAGAGTTACTTAGCTACTACAAAGCTGATTAGTTATTTATTTCTTTGGCATTGTTTTCAAAGGGAGAGATAAATAATATGAAACAAAAGTTACACATGCACCGATGAGAACTATCTAAGGGAGAGATAATCTGAAAGAAATAGAACATTGAAGATCAACTATAGAGAACAGAAGCAGGAATTTGTGAGTTGAAAAGAGCATATCTAATGATTGGCATTACAACATTATAAAACATATGTTTAGTAATGTATTGATTAAACATATTAAGCTAGGGAGAGCTTGTACAACATTTGTTCATAGAGTTGTAGAATACATTTTTGGTGTGTGTATGGTACACTTCATATTACTTGAGTTGCCATCAATGCCAAAGTGAGAGATTGATGAACTACAACTGATTTAGAACTCGAATGAAGAATCTATTATTTAAGATCACTAAGAAGTTGTTGATTAGATATGCAAGATGATTAAATTAGTATTATGTTGTCACTGATATCAACTAGCTTGACAATACTTATCTTGTAAGTTACTATACCAAAACATCTGAAGAAAGGTGAAAGATATGAAGAATAGAATTATCTACATGAGGAAGATGTATATGTCAGATGAGGATAAGGAATACACTGAGTAAATTTTTGATTAGTCTATGACTTGATGATATTAACTTTATTATGTAGCATTCATCTACGATGAAGAATAGAGCTGAAAGACACAAAGCAGTGTTGTCGGTAAATGAAGCATTATAGTATACACCGATGGAGTGTAGTGTATACTGAGCACAGTGTTAACTGAGTTTGTGTTCACTGATGCATTTCTTTGTTAACCAAGAAGAACATAAAGGAATTAAATGATTAGTTTAGATGATAAATTGATGAGCTATAAAGTGTATGAAATCAAGTTAACAGATAAGGTTTGTTATGAAGATCGATGGCTAACATAATTCAAGGAATATCTAATGGAGCAGATTCAAACATGTTACTGACACATCAGCCGAAGAAGGTTAAAGCGGCAAAATCAATGAATGAGATTTAGCGGCAAAATCTGATGGACAAAAAGAAAATGATTTACTCATCTATATAAGAGACATTGGTTTTATTTTTGAAACTATGTCAGAAGAAGAAGATATTACAGAATTATCACATGAACAAGTTTTCATGCATTCTGATCATACTGGTTAGTGAGAAGCGAACTGCACAACAATTATCGAGCTATAGAGAGTAATTACTGACGGACATTAAGTTGAGATAGTGTTGAATCTGAAGTGATGTATTGATCGGAAATATTTGAATGAGCTGAACATTGATTTGTAAAAAGTAATTGAAGTTCTTTCAAGATAGATCATCTACTATTACATATTTAACCATTGTACATAGTCAAATATCTTAACTAAGTGGACTAAAAAAGTCTTTTTATATTTCATTCATAGAGTGAACATTGTTATCCTGTCAACCCCAGAGTGACTGCTGGTTGGACAATAACTTCTGGTCTAAAATCCTCTAACAAGGTCACACATAATAGTGTTTTTGTAACCTTTAACAAGGTTGGGTCTTCACCAACCTCACTTCAGAAGAGTGAACATTTTTTTGGGTTGTCGGTCCCAGATGGTTTTTCCCTTTACAGGGTTTCCACGTTAAATCTCTTCTGTTATGTGTTGATTGTGATATTTGTTTGTTATCATACTTTGCATATTACATGTTAGATTTGATCGCTAACTACTATAAGTTTTAGATTGATAATCAGTAAAAGCTCAGACAGTGAAAGTATTTATGTTTACCGAGTAACAGAAGTTGAAGAATTTTTTTGGATTATACATTTTGTTTTTGGGACACTGGATAACTGATTCACCCCCCTCTCAGTTATTCTAATAGTTTTGTCATGATTTCTCTTTTTCCTAAAGATTTGATTGACAGACTTAATTTTTTGTTAGAATACACACAACTAGGTAAAGGTTTTGAGTACATCAACTATTTTGTAAACAAAATAGAGATTGAAAAGATTTGTATTTTTCTGTTTGTGTGATGGCCAATGGTAATAGACAAAGAGATTTACAAAAAGGATATCAAAAATCAATGGGTAAATCTATGTAAAGAAATCATGCAATATAAACAATTGGAAGGTGGTTCAATATAACCAGTTGTGTTTCCACAATATGCACATTCTGTCTATGTACAAATAAAAAAAAACATTGGAATAATCAATTTTTTATAGCAAATCAAGTTCCATTGAAGATGCCAATCATCTTTCTGAAACACCCTTGTAGTTTTCGTCAACTAAGACAAAGGATAGTTGAGAATTTTGAAAGCTGATCACAAAGTAAGGTAATTTCTATAATATTTATATCTTAGAAATT
>BSBK01013115.1:0-55471 GCA_027943335.1 Chamaecyparis obtusa
ATTTGACTGAAGCTACAAAATATCAACACTCCCTCTTAGTTAGGTAGGATAAATCAATCCAATGTCAAGAATTAAGACACTTGACAACATCAAGCATATGATTTAAGAAATGAAGGCAAGATACTCAAGATTTAATCAATAGAAACATAGTCTCAATATGTGGATTGCCTCCATTCTATCCATAAGCTCTCATGTGGATTGCCTCCATCAGTGATTCTAGCCACAAGCTCTCACATGGAGTGCATCCTGATGGAATATGGATGAAGTGACTAAGAGGGGGGGGGGGGGTGAATCAGTCAACCATAAAACACTTCACAATTATTTCTTTCTAGATCCCTTAGGATATTTTAATGAATATTATCTGTTTAACACTCGGTAAATAGATTGCAGTAACTTTGAAGATGCAGAAAGTATTAGTAAAATTATCTTTAGATGTTCAGCAGCACATGTATATAATTAAGATAACCATTAAGAACACAAGAGACAAAAGATTTAACATGGAAACCCAATATGGGAAAAACCACCAATGTATCTAGATACTGATTTTCACTTTTCTGAAGTGATGCCCGGTTAGAAGCCAACCCGATAAAAGGTTACAAAACACACTGTTAGGTGTGACCTTGTTAGAGGATTTAATCACCCTGCTAGGAGTGGCCTGGTAAGAGGTCTTGAAAACAATTCAATGGAATTGTCACCTTGTTAGAGGATTTACAATATGGTTGTTAAACCAACTCGGTTAAGAGATTTAGAATTCACTGTTACAATGATAAAAGGTAACAATGAAAATGACCTGTATAATAGTGCAACTGCCTTGCTGATTACAGATCTCTATTCTGCATAAGTGTGATCCTTCCTGATCGAATATATCTCTGCTGCTCCTCAAGGATATCTGAACATCCTTCACAAATTCGCACACACCTTTCCTGTCTTTCTTCTGTAAATCTTCTGCTGTATTTCTTGTTTATTTTTCACATTTGACCTTTTATTTATATGATTTTAGATTTGTCAAATTGACATTACTTGGTATAACAGTCGGCTGAATTAAGCAAACTTTACTTGCAAAAATCCTTCAAGGGCCGACAGTGCTCGGTGACCATAACTTTTACAATCTTTCGGAGACCGAGGGAACTCGGTAAACACTGGCAATCCTTTTTCTTTGAAAACTGACTGAACTCGGTAGATGCTAACTTATCTTCGACAACCGACTGAACTCGGTAAACACTGACTTTTCTTTGACGACCGATTGAACTCGGTAAATGCTGAATTTTCTTTGATGACTGACTGAACTCGGTAAACACTAAATTTTCTTTGGATAACCGAGTGGACTCGGTAAGCACTAATTTTACTACCTGGCAGACCGACTGAGCTCGGTAGGTATTGATTGTTGCATATTATGACATTGTGTGACATCAAAGACAATACATAATTTGAGTAGCAATTTCCTTCAGACAATTGTTTCCAACAATCTCCCTCTTTGGCATTGATGGCAACACAATATGTCATAGCATAAGAAATTTGAAAGAATTAGCTCGGTTCAGATTCAAATCTCCCTCTGTCAGCAAACTTCCTTTTTCTTAAAAAACTCTTCCTTCTGACTATTGAAAATTTCTTGAACTAATAGCAAAGACATAGCAAACACTCCCTCTTTGACAACACATGCCAAAGACAATTCACATAATACCGGTGTAAATTAATGTACCTTAAGTATTGATTCATATGCAATGATTCCTTGAATATGCTACATCAACATGTTGATTTTCAATCATGTTCTAGTTGATGCATCACTAAAACTATATTTAGTGAGCCTCGGATAGGGGAATGACCCCTAACTTACCTCTTAGATACACAAATGCATCCTTAGGTAATGGTTTGGTGAAAATTTCTGCAATCTTCTCTTTTGTATGAATATATTCTAATCTGATTTTCTTGTCCTGCACCAATTCTCTGACAAAGTGATATTTAATAGCAATGTGCTTGGTTTTGGAATGCATTACTGGATTCTTCGAAATGTTTATTGCACTGGTATTGTTACAAAATATAACAACTGGTTCTTTGATTTCAACCTTCATACCTTGTAATAACTGTTTAAACCAAATAATATTTGAATAATTTACTGCAGCAGCAACATATTCTACTTCAGTTGTGGATTGAGATGTGCAATTTTGCTTTTTACTAGTCCAGGATACCAGTCTTTTTCCAAGAAAAAATGCTCCACCACTTGTACTTTTTCTGTCATCAATGTTCCCTACTCAATCAGCATCAGTAAACACTTTTAAATCTAGATTGCCTCCAAATTTATACCACAAACCATATTCTTCAGTTCCTCTTAAGTATCTTAAGATTCTTTTGATTGCCATCATATGATTTTCCTTAGGTTTTGCTGAGAATCTTGCTACTATACCGACTGCTAAGGCAATATCAGGTCTTGTATGTACTACATACTACAATTTTCCAATCATAGATCGGTATAAGGTCTGATCTACTTCTTTTGAATCATCATTTTTGGTAAGTTTCAGTCTAGTACACATGGGTGTACTAACTGGTTTTGAATCTTCCATACCAAACTTCTTAAGTATTTCCTTAATGTATTTGGATTGAGTAATGTATATACCATTCTTGCTTTGCTGAATTTGAAGACCAACAAAGAATTTTATTAAACCAAACATAGACATTTCAAATTCTTTGTTCATTTGCTCTGAAAATTCTTTGCACTGATCCTCATTTCCTGTAAATATAGTATCATCTACAAATATTTCTGCCAACACAATTTTGTCATCCGGTCCTTCTTTAATATACAGATTGCTGTTATCATTGGCTCTTTTGAAATTAATCTGAATCAAATAGTTATGGAGTCTTTCATACCATGCTCTAGGAGCTTGTTTCAAACCACACAATGCTTTGTGTAACCTGCAGACCATGTCCTTTTTATCTGGATCAACAAAACCTTCAGGTTGTTCAATGTAGACTTCTTCATCAAGAATTCCATTGAGAAATGCAGATTTTATATCCATCTGATATACCTTAAATCCTTTATGTGTTGCATAAGCAAGTAGAGTTCTTACACCTTCTAATCTTGCAACAGGAGCAAAAGTTTCACCATAATCTATACCTTCTTCTTGAGAATAACCTTTACATACTAATCTAGCTTTGTTTCTAGATACTTGACCATCTTCATTCAGCTTATTCCTGAATACCCATTTTGTTCCAATTACATTCTTATCTTTAGGTCTAGGTACAAGAGTCCATGTTTTGTTCTTTTGTATTTGTTCTAATTCTTCATACATTGATTTAATCCAACTTTCATTTTCCAATGCATCTTTGATATTTCTAGGTTCAAAATCAGTAAGCAGACATGTACCTTTTAGCTTGTTTCTTGTCATAGTACCATCTAATTTGTTTCCAATGATTTGATCTGGTGTATGATGTCTTCTAACATATTTGGCTAGTATAGGTTCCTTGCTTTTTGAATGTGTCATGTTGTTGTCTTCTAGGATCTCTTCTTCAGGTTGCTCGGGCTCGGTAGATATTTGCTTGGTAACTTCAGGCTGAGACTCGGTATGAATTTCTTCCTGTGACTCGGTTTGAACTTCTTCCTGTGACTCGGTAACTGTGCTCAGCTCGGTAGATATAGTTTCCTCATTGATAGTTGTGTCTGCCAATGTTTCAGGTTCAATGTAAACAAATCTTCTGTAGTTTTCAGGTTCCCTTTTGCTTTCTTCTTTAGTCTTTTCTGCAAACTCATCAAATTTTACATGTATACTTTCTATGACTTTGTGAGTAGATAAATTCAGACATTTGTATGCCTTACTTTTGCTAGAATATCCTAGGAATATTCCTTCATCACTTTTCACATCAAATTTATTTCTTCTGGATTCTTTTAGGATATAACACTTGCTACCAAATACTTTCATGTAACTTACATTGGGTTTATAGCCATACCATAATTCATAAGGAGTTTTGAATGTGTCTTTCTTCAATTGTACTCGGTTCAAGGTATGAACTGCAGTGTTGATAGCTTCCTTCTAGTACTTTATAGCGATGTTCTTTTCTATCATTAGAGTCCTTGCACAATCCATAATAGATCTATTTCTTCTTTCTGCTATTCCATTCTACTCAGGAGTTCTAGGAGCTGATACCTACCTTTTGATTCCTCTTTCAATGAAAAAGTTGTTAAAATCATGGGAGATGAATTCACCACCTCTGTCTGATCTTAAACATTTCAATCTTTTCCCTGTTTCCTTTTCCACTCTTGCTAAGTACCATTTGAACTTTTCAAATGCTTCTGACTTTTCTCTTAAATACATAACAGTCATCATTCTAGAATAATCATCAATGAAAATAATAAAGAATTTATCTCCAGTATAGCTTTGTATTCCAATAGGTCCACATAAATCAGTATGCACAATTTCCAAAATTTCTTTAGACTGATAGTTCTTACTCTTGAAACTAGTTTTACTCATTTTGCCAATCTGACAATTCTTACATAGACTAGTATCAGGTTTCTTCAAAGTAGGAATGCCTCTTACCTTCTTGAATTTTCTTATTTTTATCATGTTATCAAAATTCACATGACATAACCTTTTGTGCCATAGCCAACTTTCTTCAATTTGAGCAATAAAACATGAATATTCACTGAGATCAAGATAAAATAAGTTACCTTTTGTTTGTTTGCGTGATCCAGTGAGTTTTCCTTTTTCATCCAGCAGTCTTGCTTGACCATTCATGAATTCAACCTTGAAGCCAGTGTTGATTAGCTGTGCTACACTTAGAAGATTATGTTTTAGTCCTTCAACCCAATAAGCATTATCACATATGAGTTCTTTGGTTAATGAGATTCTTCCTTTTCCTTTTATACAACAAGGTTCATTGTTTCCAAATTTTACATTGCCACTATCACAGTCTTCTAGGTATTCAAATTTTGTCTTGTCACTAGTCATGTGGTGTGAACATCCACTGTCTATTATCCATATATCGTCTTTGCTTATATGAGAAATAAGTGCCATCTTATCTTCATCATCATCAAATTCATCTTTTATAGCAATAAAGACAATTTCTTCTTCACTATCATCAGAATCTTTAGCCATAAAACATGTTTTCTTACCTTTATCCTTGAATAATTTGAAATTATTTTTACCATAGTACTTGTGACTTCTCTTCTCTTCCTTGACCTGCTTGTTTGGGCACCTAGCTGCAATATGTCCAATTTCTTCACATGAAAAATAGATTAAAGGAGTTTTACCTTTATATTTACCTTTCCCTTTAGAGTACTTCTTTGCAAGTAATGCTTCTACAATTTCAAGATCACTATCAGAACTTTCTTCTGATACTTCTTCACTTTCTGAGTGAACTTCTTTTATTTTCTTGTTCTTCTTTAGTGAAACCTTGGCCTCAAATGCTAACTCAATATTCTTAGAATTTGGAACGTAGTTGTCATGGTTGTCTAATTCAAAGGCTGTCAATCTTCCAACTAAAGCTTCCAAAGTTATATTGTGGTTTGTTTCACATCTTCTTTCTTGAATAGCTGATACTCTTATTGCATAGATAGGGAGTAATGTTCTGAGTACCTTACTTATAACAGTTTCATCAGAGATTGTTCCTCCAGAAGCTCTAATTGCACTTACACTTGCTTTGATTCTTTCAACATATTTTGCAATGTTTTCATCTTCCTTCATATTCATCTTGTCAAACTATCCTCTTAGGCTTTCTGCTTTGGCTCTTCTCACATTTGCATCACCACCATATATTTTCTTCAGTGTCATCCACATTTCATATGTAGTAGTGCATTCTTTAATATCATCAAATTCTTCATAGCTGAGAGCTGATGCAATGTCTATCATCATGGTGTTATGATTCTTTTTCTCTGCAATGTCTTCAATAGTTAATGCGCCAGTAGGAACTGTGTATTCTTCATAAATGTATTTGCATCCTGAATCACCAATGGAAGCCAGATGAAGTCGCATGAGACCTTGCCATGCTGAAAAGTTATCTCTGTTGAGCTTTGGAATTTCCCTCTTGTAAGACATCCTGATCTTTAGCTTAGGTCCTTGAAACCCTACCTGCAAGCACCAAATGCTCTGATACCAATTGATGGAATATGGATGAAGTGACTGAGAGGGGGGGGGGGGGGGGTGAATCAGTCAACCATAAAACACTTCACAATTATTTCTTTCCAGATCCCTTAGGATATCTTAATGAATATTATCTGTTTAACACTCAGTAAATAGATTGCAGTAACTTTGAAGATGCAGAAAGTATTAGTAAAATTATCTTTAGATGTTCAGCAGCACATGTATATAATTAAGATAACCATTAAGAACACAAGAGACACAAGATTTAACATGGAAACCCAATATGGGAAAAACCACCAATGTATCTAGATACTGATTTTCACTTTTCTGAAGTGATGCCCGGTTAGAAGCCAACCCGGTAAAAGGTTACAAAACACACTGTTAGGTGTGACCTTGTTAGAGGATTTAATCACCCTGCTAGGAGTGGCCTGGTAAGAGGTCTTGAAAACAATTCAATGGAATTGTCACCTTGTTAGAGGATTTACAATATGGTTGTTAAAGCAACTCAGTTAAGAGATTTAGAATTCACTGTTACAATGATAAAAAGGTAACAATGAAAATGACCTGTATAATAGTGCAACTGCCTTGCTGATTACAGATCTCTATTCTGCATAAGTGTGATCCTTCCTGATCGAATATATCTCTGCTGCTCCTCAAGGATATCTGAACATCCTTCACAAATTCGCACACACCTTTCATGTCTTTCTTCTGTAAATCTTCTGCTGTATTTCTTGTTTATTTTTCACATTTGACCTTTTATTTATATGATTTTAGATTTGTCAAATCGACATTACTTGGTATAACAGTCGGCTGAATTAAGCAAACTTTACTTGCAAAAATCCTTCAAGGGCCGACAGTGCTCGGTGACCATAACTTTTACAATCTTTCGAAGACCGAGGGAACTCAGTAAACACTGGCAATCCTTTTTCTTTGAAAACCGACTGAACTCGGTAGATGCTAACTTTTCTTTGACAACCGATTGAACTCGATAAACACTGACTTTTCTTTGACGACTGACTGAACTCGGTAAATGTTGAATTTTCTTTGACGACCGACTGAACTCGGTAAACACTGAATTTTCTTTGATAACCGAGTGGACTCGGTAAGCACTAATTTTACTGCCTGGCAGACTGACTGAGCTCGGTAGGTACTGATTGTTGCAAATTATGACATTGTGTGACATCAAAGACAATACATAATTTGAGTAGCAATTTCCTTTAGACAATTGTTTCCAACACATCCATCATTGATTCTATCAACAAGCTCTTAGGTGGATTGCGTCCATTGGTGATTCTATCCACAATCTCTTGTGTGGATTTCCTCCATTAGCAATTCTATCCATTTGATATCTTGATTATTGGCCTATCAGGATGACAACACATGACATTCACCAAATACTCAATAAGGTACTGGCCTGTAGAATATCAACACATGATATTCACCAAATACCTGTCATATATCTATACAAACAACTCATAGATCATTAATTTAATGACACCCAATACTTAGTTGTTGATGTAATCCATCATGATTTGTTTCAACATTATAAATAATGTATATCATAATTTAAGTTATTATAAGATTGTCACCTTTCAATAAATTCTACAAATAAAAGTGATAATCATTTCAAAGTTGTTACTTCTTCATGATTTACATAGGGGACAAGCGTATTAAATTTTTTTTATGATTCATTAGTATAATAATCAAATATCAAGTTTACCTCAGAAGTGTTTCACCTTCAATAATGAAATCCCTCTTAATCAATATGATTAAGATTCTCACAAGTTGACTGAACCTTCTACTCCCTCTGAAGCTCAAGTTTATCAACTTCTTCACCTCTTTTGAAATGTCAGACTCCCTTTAATACAATTATCTTGTGCTTCTATCCTAAAGGTATGTAAGAGAGATTGCAAATAGCTCACTAAACTATCTTGACCAAAAATACCAATTATCTTTTATAAGTTTCAAATTTTTAATTCTGCAAGGTGAGCCCATATAGAAAATATCATGCAAATTCAGAGAATGATGTCGTCATTCTTGAACATTACAATAATTATTCACATGACTTGTCTTGAATATCCAAAGGTTCTATACACTATGAAAACCTTTAATTTGATTAGGTCTCATTTCATGTGGTCAGGGTTTTAAAGAAGGAACCTCTCTCTTTTACAAATTTTTGCATATACCTGTACACAGTCGATCAAACTTTTGAACCTGAATTTTACCACCAACATATCCAAAATTGAGGAAAATCCAATGGTGCATTTGTGAGATATGGTCCTTGTACTAAGACTGTATTTTATGAGACAGTACACATTCACCATCAACAAACTACTCTCTTAAATTTGCAACTTGGCACTGATTGTTACAAGTATTGGCTGCCATTGCACCAAAAGATCGACCTGTTAATTCCCAATACAACCACTAGACTTATAGAATACACAAGAGGCAGTTAAGGCATGCCACAAATCCTGAGGGGAGAACCGACCATTTTTTCCAATAATATCCCCTCAATGTTATCCAAGGGGATTCAAACTTGTCGCCAAGCTCTGATACCATTGTTACAAATAGTGTTTGTCATTGCACCAAAAGATCGACTTATTAATGCCCGATACAACCACTAGACTTATAGAAGACACATGAGGTGGTTAAGCCATGTCACAAATCCTAAGGGGAATGCTGACCATTTTGCCAACACTGATACCATGTTAATGTTGTAGGATCATTGCAAATGTAATAGCACTATCTCATTATTGTATGTGTTTTCCAAATGCAATAATCTCTTGCATTTATATTGAGAATGAGCCAAGAAGAGACATGTCCCTTCATGGGACATGTCTATTCATTATTATGTAATTAATATAATGACAATTATGATTATATATATATATATATATATATATATATATATATATATATATATATATATATATATATATATATATATATATATATATATATATATATATATATATATATATATATATATATATATATATATATATATATATATATATATATATATATATATATATATATATATATATATATATATATATATATATATATATATATATATATATATATATATATATATATAGACACACACACACACACATCTTTACTAGTATTTACTCATAGTGTTTATCCGATTGAAGCTAAAAAACAATCAACACCTTTGATCACAAATATTTTTGTCAATACTGTCATCATCTTGGTCATGATACTAAGAAGTGTTTCCATTGTAAATATGTTATTCAAGATCTCATTGATTCCAGTGATATATCTATTTAGGGTGTTAATGATCAAGTAAACATGTCCATATCACCTCAAAACCAAAAATTGAGAAATTTATTCCAATCTGTGTCCTTCTCATTAGACCAACACCATTGAGTCTAATTAATCTTTACCATCTTCTTCCACTCAAGTTGTTAACTATGATGTTGAACGTACTGAAGCCAATAATGTTGTCAACCTTATTGATCAATTCAAATCCAAACCCAAACTTGAACCTGATGTTTGCATTACATTTGATCCTAAAGAGTTGATTAAAGAACTTGTTCATCCTCTTTATATTGTAGAAAATTTTAATGGTCTTCATTTTCATGGTGTCCTATATTACACTTCCATAGTGAATGTTATAAGAAAAGAACGTCTTTACACTAGATAATTTAAATGAGATTTATATGATACATATGATGTGATAATCCAAAATTTTAATGGTTTCACTTATCCTACCCACGGTTTCATTACTTTTCCCATACAATTTGGTGGTAAAACACTAGATATCACCTTTTTATCATCCCAAATTATGTTCAGTTTCAAGTTATACTTGGTCTTCCTTGCCCCACCTCCATGAAATTTAAATTCTCTCCTATTCATTAGTTTTTTAAATTTCTCCATAATAGAGAAATAATCAAGATTAATCATAGTCTCTATCAGCCTTTAGCACCATGAGGGAACTTTGACCTTGACTTCTTTTTCCCTTCCATGCCTCAATCAGTTTAGCCTTGTAAAGACAATCCTTTTTATTTCTATGAGAAATTTAAAATCCAAAATATTTGTGAGATTAGCAATCCTTAGGATGTTTCATCCACTTTCCATGGAGATGTCCTACATCTTCCACACATCTTCTATAATATTTCATTCCACCTCCTATATCCTATAAATATTTTGTAGATACTACATCATAAGCTAGTTTGGTTCCTTTTATTCTTCCCCCTAGAGAAGAAAAGGAACTGATGTTGATTGATCCTAAACCAAACCAAATCCCAAGAAAAACTAGACATAACCATTATACTTGTGACTATCAAGTCATAAATGTCATGTTAAAGATTATGATCATACTTCCCAAAATATTTCCTCCTCTAAGATACCTAATGATTTCTTGATTCCCTTTGACCAACCTATGCATATCCTAAAGGATGAAATTAATTTGAAAAAGATGAAATTGAACAAACATGATAAATCTATTCATATTATAGATTTTATTAAATTAAATTTGAATGAATAATATAATCTTGATGATGATGATTTCAATGTTTTTAATGAAAATGATGATATTCATGCTAGTGATTCTGATGATACATGTATGAGCTTATTAATGTTAATCATGAATTACTAGCTAGATTTGCAAAAAACATAATCTCTTAGTCCTAGTGATGAACAAAGTGACCCATCTTCCTAGCATGGTCCTTGTTTGGAACTGGCTATTATTCCACTTGTCATGCTTGATGTTTCTCCTCTTGCATGTTTCCCACCTTTCCTAATTACTACAAAATGAGATGGGATTTAGGTGATATATTTGGATAGATCCTCTTTTATGGTGCATCATTTATGTTTTCTTGTTGTAATGTGTTTCCTTCATGATTTACTACTTGTTATAAGTTTTTTTATATTTATTTAGATGACCCTTGTTTCTCTATTGGTACAAGGTGATGAAGGAATCAACTTGTTGTGACATTCCTCTATTTGTATCTGACTTCTTCTATATTTTGTTACATGTTATGTTGTGCATGTGCTACTATTTGTAAATGTGCCTTTGTGTTTCCTAATTAGGGATGAAGAAAAATGGTATGTACCTATTCTTTTTGGTCCTCATTATCTCAGCACAAAAAGATTATTCTTCATAACTCTTACATGACATTATTTCATCATGCCTGTATTTCTACTACCTTTAGGGAATGATGACAATTTATTTTGATATTTTATAATATACATGAGTTATCATATGATCATACTAACTCCTCAGTTAGTGGATCCATTTCATGCTCTCTTTTGTCTTGTGTTCATTTCTCCTAGTTTTTACTTTCTTGGGGACATCTCATAGTGGAAATATATCTTTTGGGTGCGTGTATACTTTGTTAAATCATTTTATCTTGTTAAGGAATTTGTAATAGCTTTAACATGGGGGCATACAAATTTCTCATTGTTTCACATTTTTTATACACACATAATGATTCTATACAATCTATCTTATGCAAATGGATAAGGAGACAATGCTTGAATCCTTATGTTCGTCATTTCATTATCATGCCTATGTACATTACTCAATAGATCCCTTAATAGAGACAATAATTTTCTTAAGGACTGATCCTCCTTTTATATATCCCTTTAGAGACAATACTTTCCTTAGGACCAATCACCTTTTTAGGATTTTTTAATGGAGACAATGTTTGCATTAAGAACTAGTCCACTTTGTTTTGATGGGTTGACTAGAATAACATAGCTTGCTAGACTATCCATACCAACTTTTGCGACAAATATTTCTCTTTGCATGATCCATAGTAAGGAAATACCTTACTAAGATAATGGTTGAGCCTCTCTCTTGTCTCTTTATCTCTTTCAAGCGATGCCTATTTTATGTAGCTTTTACATTTGATGAGGACTTTAGTCACTTCACGGCTGATGTTTCTAAATGTATCCTTGCCCTTAATATGATCATTATTTTGCATTAATCTACTTTACTAAAAATATGAGTTTGTCTTAGACTCCCACTAAAGTGGGGCCTCAATCTACCTTCCTAAAAGTTTACCACCCATAATTGAATGGTCTACTAGGCCCCATTTTGGTGATTTCAAGATCTAATATCCATTATGCTTGATCTTAGAAACTTGATACTTGTTTTTCCACATCTTTTCCACTATCTCAACACCTAGTTCAAATTTAGATTAAAAAAAAATAAGGTACAATTTTTTTTATATGCTCTCTACCTAAGAACATAACATTTCAAACGTTATGTTTTCACACTTTTAGACCAAATTTGGCCCAAAGCCCTATGTTGGGGTGTTAGTGGGAAATTAGATATTGTGGTTGGCCTAGTTTATTATTGAGTCTTCATACAATGGATGAAGTATATAAGCAACCTATCTCTCCTCATTTTTCTTATTATATCATAAATACACTCAATCTATAGAGCACAATCAAGAGATCATGATAAATCAAGCATTCAAGCGATTAGATTTAGGATTTGAAGGCAAGCATCTAAGATCTAGTTTCTCCAATTCATTCAAGTTAGTTCCAATGCAATTTTATCCATTGAATTAAATTTATATCCCATGATGGTCAAGCCGAGGAATTCTCAATCAAGCATGGAGATACTTCCTTCCATATATATTCATCTCTCCTTCATTGCAAGTGATTATCAAGCATATCTACATCTAGATCTAGGAGTGGTGTTCATAAATCCATACATGTGTGAGGGAGTCCTTGATTCCTATGACTCAAAAATCTATAATTCTTTGGGTTGAAACTTTATGTTGGTGCTCTTCTTTTCCTTTTTTTGGTAGTTGGTTTCATAGCAACATGATTTTCTATCTATTAGTGTGGATTTCAACAATGTTCACAGGAGTTCCCACTAAGGTACCATGTGTCCCTTAGACACTTAAATTTTTTTCTTTTGCTAGTCGGCCTAACTTTTCTTCTAAGCATGAAACATAGCCATGTTGGTGGTGATCAAACAAGGTGTGTTTTTTTGTAGAGGTAGTTTCCCCACTTGAGTGTCACGTGTACTCCATTTCCCAACCAAATCCTTTTATTAGTGGGTCTAGATGCCTTCTAGGAATGACATGTGTATGTCTCGTAGAGTTTTCATAAATTTCATCTTTCATTCAAAGATATCCTTAGAACTCATCTTCCATGTGCCCTTTATGTTCTAACCCACTTTTCCATGCATATAGCTTTAGATATTCTTCATTTTTTTAGTTTTGGTGTGGTTCTTGATGAAAATACTTCCATGATTACTAAGGAGTGGTAGCTGAGCATAATTGACACATATCAAGGGATGGTGGATCCAATTAAGGATAGTCCAAAGCTTGCAGCTAATCAAAACAACACAGTGGAATACTCACAATACAAAACAACCAATTGTTTAACTATGATTTTCATTGACATGCCTAGCTATAAGGCCTTCTGGGTTAGGGCCATTTATAATCAGTAAACAATTTTGCAAGATCTACAACAGATCCAATACAAACTCCAGCTAGTCTAGCTCTAAAGATAATTAGAAGTTGATGGAAACCCTAAGGAAGATCTAAACTTGAGCTCCCAAGCCTCTAAACAATCTCCTTGTTCCCAAGTATGTAACCACTAGCTCTGCTATTACAAACTATCTGATAGGAACCATATCTATAAGTTCATGGAAATAACTTTTCCACAACTTCACCAACTCCAGATTCAGTAGCACATCTCCGAGCTTATGTCATTCACTACCAAGAACTATCTCTCAACATCTACCCCAAGCTCCCCTTAAATACTAATCATCAGCCACAAGTTGGCAAGATGAAACCACAAACCCTTCCTAACAAATATTAAATGCCATACAAGTTGCCTTACAAAATGTATACAAACATTTAATACAACATGTTGGCTTCCATATCCACTTAGGAGAATCCAACAAAAGATACAATTAATAAATGCACCGATTCGGCCCAAAAAATCACATAGAACTCCAGTCAACAAGTCAGATCTATCGAGCGATAGTGAAATAACCAAGCCAGCCAAGCATCGTCGAGCACAAGTATCGAGCGAGCACCGTAGGCATGACTGATTTACCTATTCACTGATGCCAGAGACTACTGAGTTCCTTCAGTGACCGAGCTTCCTTCAATGATTGAGGTCATCGGTCAATGCTACAACCGAGTAAAAACTGGCCAAAACACAAACACTTATGCAGTTTCACTAAGCACACAGAATGCCCTTGCTTCAACCTTGGATGCCTCTGCGTCAGACACCCCAAGTTCCAAAAGATGTTCATATGTGAGAAGAACATCTTCCAGGATTCAACACATGAACTCCAAACTGGTTCTTCACATACAAGTCCTCCACCTTTTCTGCTTGCAACCTCTTCCACTTATGTTTCCTTTGTCTCTTCAAGTCTTTTCTAGACAATGCACAGGTCAATTCTCCATACTGATCATTCATTTTCTTTGTATCCACAACCTCAACTCGGCTACCAATACTCAGGCTTCTCCTACTGAGAATTGTATCCATCAAAGGCATCAGTGAAAACTTCCTATCATTCTTCTCAATAGTAAAGACATTCTTCACACAATCATACATAGCTTTGCAATCATACTGCCAAGGTCTACCGAGCAATACAGCTATCCATATCCATAATGTCACATAACACAAGATCTTTATACTGGCCAATCTGAACATCAATGAAGCATTGTTCTCTTACTTCCAAAGCATGAATGTTTTGTAGCCAACCTATCCTATAAGGTCGTGGATGTTTCATTCTACTCAAACCAAGTTTCCTAACCATGTCCTCAACAACAAGGTTATCAGTACTTCCACTATCAACAATAACATCACAGATTTTACCTCCAGACTTGCATCAGGTCCTAAACAAGTTACTCCTTTGACAAGGTTCATCCTTTGTACTGAGCAATGTTAGCTGAAGTAGCAAGTTCTCTGATTCAAGTTCATTCTAAATGTTCTCATTCATCACAACAGTTCATCGGTCAACCTTCTTCTGTGTACAATCAAAAGAATGATGTCCTTCCTCTCCACACTTAGAGAAAGTACCTTTAAAGATAACTCTACTTGTATTCTTCTTAGGTTCCATAGGTTTCTGTTCATCTTCTGCATTAGTCGGTTTATCCTTTGTCAAGTGATCAACTTTCTCCTTCCCACGGGAGTTATTAGGTTGTTTCCTTTTCAACTTCTCTTCTACCTTCAGAGCATACTGATAAGCATCTTCTACAGAATCAATCTTCAGCACACCAAGCTCATCCTGAATATTGAATCTTAGACCATTCACATACCGAGCCACCTTTTCCTTACCAATCTCTTGGTGTCTAGACCAAATAGTAAGTTTGTGGAACTCCTCGGTGTAATCTTCAACAGATAAATCCTTCTATTTTAGATTCTGCTACTTCTTAAACAACTCAATCTCACAGTCGGTAGGTATGAACTTATCTTTAAATTTAGTCACCATCAACCTCCACCGATTGATCTTCATTTCACCTTCATCCTCTCGGTCTCTTTGTAATTCTTTCCACCAAAGAGCAACATGTCCTTTCAACTTTTTTTGTGCTAAGCTCACTTGAAGAGGATCTTCAATTTCTTCTAGCTCAAAGAAATCTTCAAGTTCACTGATCTAGTCAATCAAATTCTCAGGTTTCAAAGTGCTAGAGAAAGTAGAGACTTCCATTCAGTAACTACTAAACCAAGCAGTAGATCTAGGCAACCGAGTAGTTTTGTCCTCACCAAATCTATCCCTCTCATCATCACCACTAGATCTAGCATGTTCATATTCTTCAGTAGCTTCTTCATAGCCATCCTCAATACCAACATTCTAAGGAATACCAATAACAACTCTCATGATCTCAGCGACCATGTCATTCTTCATCAATTCCATCTCAGATCTGAAATCTGATTTCACCTTCTCTGTAATCCTAGATTCCATAGTATCACAAAGGTCTTGAATAACTCTAGGGTCTAATCTTCTCGGTGGCATCCTTAAAGATAATAGGAACCCTTGACAACAAAGCCTCATTGATCACCTTGTGACAATCTCCAAGTTGTATACAAGTCAAATTACAACCCACAATCTTGCAAAACAACTAGGGCACAAGTTCAGCACCACAGATCTGCAATCAAGATCACAAGATCTTTCCTTCAACAACATTAACTTCACAAGATCAGCCTTGCTAGGTCAAACTTCTACTTCACAAGATCAACATTCGCTCCAACAAGAGCAAAACTTCACTCAGATACCACCTGACGCAGATCAAGGGATGGTGGGTCCAATTAAGGACAGTCCAAACCTTGCAGCTAATCAGAACAACACAACAGAATACTCACAACATAATACAACCAAATTTTTAACTCTGATTTTCATTAACATGCCCAGCTATAAGGCTTTTTGAGTTAGGGCCAATTACAATCAGTAAACAATTATGCAAGATCTATAATAGATCCAATACAAAATCCAGCTAGTCCAGCTCTGAAGTTAATCAGAAGCTGATGCAAACCCTAAGGTAGATCTAAAATTGACCTCGCAAGCCTCCAAGCAATCTCATTTTTCCCAAGAATGAAACCACTAGCTCTGCTATTACAAACTATCTAATAGGAACCAAATCTGCAAGTTCATAGAAACAACTTTTCCACAACTTCACCAACTCCAGCTTCAGTAGCGCATCTCCAAGCTTATGCCATTCATTACCAAGAACTGTCTCTCAACATCTACTCCAAGCTCCCCTTAAATACTAATCATCAGCCATAAGTTGGCAAGATGAAACTTCAAACCCTTCCTAACAAATATTAAATGCCATACAAGTCAACTTAGAAAATGTATACAAACATTTAATATAGCATGGCGGCCTCCAGATCCACTTAGCAGAATCCAACAAAAGATATAGTTAATAAATGCACCAGGTTAGCCCAACAAATCACATAGAACTCGAGTCGGCAAGTCAGATCTACCGAGCGATAGTAAAATAACTGAGCCAGCCAAGCATCGTCGAGCACCAGTGTCGACCGAGCACCGTAGGCATGACTGAGTAACCTATTCACCGAGCGCCGGAGACTACCAAGTTCCTTCAACGACTGAGCTTCCTTCAATGACTAAGTTTGTTAGTCAAGGCCGCAATTGAGTAAAAATCGGGCAAAACACAAACACTTATGTAGTTTCATCAAGCACACAAAATGCCCCTACTTCAACCTCAGATACCCCTGCATCAGTAATAATAAAGAAGTCATTTCTACATACATGAAACATAGGATAGCTATCAGTTTTATAGTGTGAATGATGTGACCTAACATAAAAATATTGGAGGAATGGAACATATATCACTCTATCTGATCCATTTTATGTTAGTGTTTTAGGCAATACTTTGCTATATATAGAGAGAGAACTGTCATGTGAAGAGTAGGGAGACCTTATAATTAACTTTGGTAGAAATAGAGAAGGACTTGTAGAAATATTTTTAGTACAATATTCATCTTATTTTTTAAACCTTAAACTGTAATGGGTAGCTTGAAATCTTAATAAAAATTGATTGTTCTTTTAGGCCTTTGATTTTAGAGTTTTCGGTGCTCATGCATGTTTCTATGTTGTGTAAATGTAATATCCAACTTTAGGGCATCTATGTTTAAGCTTTGTTGGATAGATAAGGCATTCACAATTCTCTATTTTGTGAGTGTATTACATGGTTTAATATATGTCTTTTATTTATTGTGTTGATGTATTTCCACGACTGTTCTTAGGCCTATAGGCTATAAAGTTTCCTTGATATTTTATTTCTTAAAATATCTAGTGCATTTTAAGTTTAAAGTGTTCCCAGATCTTTCTATTTCACTTTAGTATTATTATATTTATTTTTCTTTTACTCCCAAGCATGAAGAGCTAGCTTCAACAATCCTTGAAGTCATTCGGTGAAAATGCATAAGGTTCCACACTTACTCAATTTCCCATAGATGGTTCTCCTAGAAGAAATTCTAAGCATCAATAGTATTTTTTCACATGCCCGGTGGGATATATTTTTCAAAACTAAAAAAGAGGTGCCTTTAATTTTATCAACCTTCAAGAGGAAAATCCTAAGCACTTGATGACTCTATAGCCATGTTTGGGCTAGTTTCTAATTGTTTGAGCGAGGTTCCCATTTTTACATTCTCTTTTCCATTGTAAATCCTTTTCCTTTTTTTATGGTTTATAATGGATATTTTCCCCAATTTTTCATAAATATTCACACATTTCACCTTCCTACGAACTATAAAAATCCATAACTGTTGATAGTTTTTCTCCATACACTATTGCTACACGTAGTTATGAGAAAAACCCTGATGCCCACTGCCCTTCTACCTGCACATATGCCTACCATCCACAAGAGGTTCCTGTTTATTAGAATACTTACCCTCCTTCCCATAACCAAATTTTTGGGAACCAAGAAGATATCATCTTCCAAGACCTTTTTTACATCTTCAAGAATATCTAAAAGCTATATAGGAGGAACAATCGTATCGTCACCAATGAGAAGAGCTTAATTATCAAGTTCACATGTTGCAATAGAAATATGATGTCCTAAAGATGTAATTTAGGATTATTTCCTTATAATTCAACCTCTACCCAAGTGAAAAGGACCGGGCGGATGGCTTCAGAGGAAGAGGGAGAAGAAGAACAACAACAAGAAGAACAAGAACAAGAACAAGAACAAGAACAAGAACAAAAAGAATAAGAATAAGAACAAGAACAAGAACAAGAAGGCAACTAGTTTTGAATAAAGAGGTAGACTTGTTTGACCATGGGATTCCTTTTTCTCATGGATTCGATGAGATGTTTTTGGAGGAGTTGTGAGAGGATATTGAGAACTTTGTTCTCAAATAAACCTCTCTATAGACATGTAATGAAAAAGGAAATGAAGAGGAAAAAGATTCAATCCCTCTTTTTGAGGAGCTTCCCTTTTTCATTGATGTGGAGGAGATCGAGAAACATAATGACCAAGCACAGAAAATAGTTTTGAACTGTCACTTATGTGTTACTAAGGTATCTCTAGGTTTGGTGATCCTAGAGGAAATCGATGTTAAGGATGAACTTTTGGATGAATTCAATGCCATTTTTATATCTATCAACCTCGATTTGGAGAATTTTTGGTCCACATATTATGAGATGTAACAAAGGGTGAGCTTCTCCTCTAGAGTAAAGAAGCCACCAGGATCTCTTTTTTATGGTTATCTTAGAGAAAATAAGACAATATCTAACTAATCAGGGTATGTCCCATTAGACATCTAACCTAGACCTATGAGTCACTATTGGTCATGCTCACCTCTGAGCATGAAGACGAGCTTCATGAAGAAAAGGATAAGCCCACCCATTCACCATTAGTACATAAAATTCCAACATGGATGAGTTTCTTTACTTTCTCTCTTCAAGAGGCACTCTAGCATGTTAGGTTCCTTTAAAGTTTTCATTTCTGGCTAGTTGTCCAAAAACATGTAATGTATCAAAGGCTAGTTAGGAAGGAGATCTATTTCAACAAACTAGTCAATGGTTTTGTTTGATCCCAATTATGTAAATATTTGTACATATGTAAATATTTGTATAGTAGTAAGACAGGCATTTTTCATTTCCAAGAAGTATTATTTCACATAATGCATTCTCCTTAAGGGAACACATGTTGTAGTTTCTTGTTTTCCTCTAGGTGCGTGCTTGTTGAGGCTTTTGTGTCCTCCCTTGTCTTGAGTCTCTTGATATATTCAACTCAATGGATATGGCACTAGTTGTGTAACCAAATATTTTGGGTCCATATCTAGCAAGTAAGATTCCCCTAAGATTCATTAGAGCTATGAATTCAAAATCCACAATGTCATTGGTTGGACCTTTATGTTAGCACTCCCCTTTTCCTTTCTACAATAGTTGGTTTCATAGAAGTGATTTTTTCTATATGTGTGAATGGCATTCATCTTGGTCATGGATTTCAATAATTTTCACCAAAATTTTCACTGAGGTTGTATGTCTCCTTTAGGCACTTAAATTTTTCTCTTCTATTGGTGGGCTTCAATTTTCTTTTGAGCATGATATGTGGTCATCTAGTGGGAAATCAAAGAAGGTGCTTTTTCTTTAGAGGAAGTTTCCCCACTTTAGTTTCATGTGTCCTCCTTTTCTATCCAAATCCTTTTATGGTGGGTCCCAATGCCTTCCAAGCATGACATTTGGTCATCTCGTAGAGTTTTCACGGGTTTCATCTTTTATTCAAAGAGAGCATCAGAGCTCATCTGTCATGTGCCCTTTTTTTGTAACCTTACTTTTCCACGTGTCTACCTTCACATATTCATTGTTCTTTCAATTTTGGCATGGTTCTCAATGAAACTACTACCATTATTAATGAGAAGTGGCAACTAAGCATAATAATATATAAGTCATTTATGTAGGCACAAAACATAGGCTGCATGTTTGTTTTCTAGGGTCAACAATGTGACATAATATAAAAATCCTAGTAGAATGGAACACATAGCACTCTATCCAATCAAATTTTTATAAGGATTTTTAGGAACCATTTTTATATATATGCAAAGCATTGTAATGTGAAGAGTAAGGTAACCTTAGACTTAACTTTGGTAGAAATAAAATAGGACTCTTGTAGAATTATTTTCAGCATGGTTCGTCTTATTTTGTAAGTCTTAAACTATAATGGGTAGCTTGAAATCTTAATACAAATTGATCATTCTTTCAGACCTTTGATTATAGATTTTTTGATGCTCATAAATGTTTCAATTATATTTAAATACAATCTTTGAGTTTAGTGCATCTGTGTTTAAGCTTTACTAGATAGATTATGCATTCATGCTTCTCTAATTTGTGAGTATATTGAATAATTCACTCTATGTATTTTATTTATTGTGATGATATATTTCTATGGATATTCCTATGCCTATAGGCTGCAAATTTCCTTGATATATCATTTCATGAATTAGCATGTACATTTTGTGTTTAAATTATTCCAAAAGCTTGATGTTTCACCTTAATAGGGTAATCTTTCTTTCTCTTTTTCTCCCAAGCATGCAAAGTCAACTTCTAAAATCCAAGAGGTCATCCAATGAAAACTCATAGGGTACCACACTCACTAAGCTTCCCATATATGGTTCATGCATGCAAGCAATTCCATGCATCAACAATTCCTAAACTAGATTTTAAAGTCAACTCCTTGATTCCAAGCACATTCAAGCATCTGCATAGACCTATGATAAATTCCTTCATGTATGCATGAGGGTTTATGAAAGGTGAATCAAATATTTACCAATTTACCCATTTTACCCAACCTTTTCACCATTTTTTATGTGCGGCAATAAATTACAAAGTTGTCAAAACTTTTTCAGGAAAATTAAAAGAAGTCGAAGGATCCCTAAAAATTCCAACAAAAAGTATCTTGAATAGAATATTTGAAATGTTATCTTCCTAGGCATAGAAAGTTTGAAACATTTTGTACGAGATACAATTTTGAATCATAGATTAAAGTCACATGTTAGTATAACAGTTTAGACACCAATTCATCTCATTTTTTATTTCGGGTAGTTAGCTATTAGTTTTTTATTTCTAATTTTGTCTCTATTTGTCTATTTTGTCATCTACATTTCATATTTCCTCTTTACCATTTTCAAATTACATATTTAGAAAAGTCATCACTACCCCATTCAATGCTAACCTCATCACTTGAGTCTATTGGGACATCTTCTTTCTCCGTGTGCAATTTGAAAAGGACTAATCAACCCTTCTGACTTTGCTTCCCTTTTCACCTTGTACAATTGTAAATGAAAGTTAATATATTTTCTTAAATTTGTTAGTGTAAAAGTAATAGCTTGGAAAAATATCTTTATAGCGGATATAAGAAGTGCAGAAAATCGGTTATGGATGAAAGTAGATATTAATGTATGAAAAGTTGAATCTCAAAAAAATTGAAGTTGTTTCTTCAAAAAAAAGTTTCCAAGAGAGGAAGGAAGAAAAAATATTTAGGAGAAACATAGAGAACATGGAGCCAAGAAAGGGGTCTCATTCTTGACAATAGAAGAGAATTTTTGAAAGAAAGATCAAAAGACATAAAAAGAGGACTTGACACAAATTAGTATTTTACAACATTATTTAAATCTTTACTGTTAATTAATTTGTGTGAACGGTAATAGTTTTAGAAGATGCCCTTTCCTTAACTAATCCCTACGCAAAATACTTTAAATAAACTAGAAAACAATAGTCATTTCTTATCCAATGTGAGATGACATTTTAATATTTGGAGGATATTATTTGAATTCCTTACTATTTTATTTGAGTGAACATAGAGTCTCTATTACTTGAGAAATACTAAACTCAATCACAGATGTGTGGAATGAATATTTCTTTTCTTTATGCATTGTCCTTGTTCCTATAATAGTTTCTTGTAGTTTTAATTTTTTCTAGAAATTGAATCTTATAGAAAAAGTAATTATATTGTTATAGCAAATGTATCTTAAATTTTACACTTCATTGGCGTGTCCCGACATCCTCATATTATTGATTCTTATTGATATGATTAGGAGTGATGTCTTTATCAATGTTGTTTAGGTTGAACATTTATGGGATTGAATTAGGAAGTCTTCCATCAAGCTAAGACAATAAAAAATAGGAGTTAGGGAAACTCAATTTTTTTAGCTTGGTCCAAATAAGTTTGGAGATTTGGAATTGTCAAACAAATTATATAATTTTTTTGAATTGATTGTTATGATAAACACAATGAATACTTACTAAGGGAACTAGAATTTTTTTTCTAAATCTAACCATAGGGAAACATATCGATATATTTTGAGATAGAAGTCAACCCCAATTGAAACACTACATTCCATTTACTATATTGTTTTGAGAAACATTCTCTTAAATCACCCAATAATTACATTATGTCACATTACCACGTACTACCTAGTTGTAGTTATAAAGTTTTTATTTTAAATGTTATGACTTGAGTAGTTTTTTTTTTCCTCCAAATTTTGAATTGAGGTATCACTTGGTCTGCACATCTCTAAATGTATCCTCAAGTTAGTAGCCATGGTCTACACATCTCTAAATGTTTATGGTAAAAAAAACATTCTTGTATCCTCGTGGAAGAAAACCAATTTGTCAACTCGATGGGTTTCATAATTACATGCCATTGTAAAGACTACAAATTTAAGTTTATTTGTGTGGTTTATCATTTTATGAATAGCATACAAGATTTCTTTCAATGAACACTGGATGATTAGGGACTAACTCATGCTTTTAGTTTTATATATAATTTATTCACCATTTTGATGTTTTCTAATCTTTTTGAATCTATTTCATATACTTATTAAGTAACTATCGTTCCTTCCTCAACCGACTTTACTAATTCAGGAATAGTTAAACGAACTATGTGAGTAATGTATTTATTGAGTTGCTACCAAGTAACTTCAGAGATTTAGTTGACGAACTTCAATAACTTTGTAGTTAGATGATGATTAGAATACCATACCATTTCTCATCTATACAACCACTAAGTTTTCAAATACAACGAAACAAATAATGCATTTAGAGATGTGCAGACCATGGCTACTAACTTCTAGCAGTTGACTGTAGACTATAATTGATTAAAATTGTGAAATTATTGTATGTTTATACAACAGTATGTATCTCTCTCAATCTTCAAAAGTTAACTCAAGAAAGCTAAATAATGATTTCCTTCTTGATATGAAATTTTTTGTAGCATCACTAAATGTTTGTAATGAATTAATTTTGAAGGTAATTTTTTGGGTGATTCACTATTTGTTGAAATAGAGTGGAATTGAGAAAATGGCAGTTTATTGTTATTTAAATATGTTTAGCCATAGATATGATCATTTATTATTTTATATATATGACAACACCTAGTTCATATGCACATTAGTATTAACACGTGATATGAGCATTTATGTTTGTAGATTGGTACTAGAGAATAAATATTTTGTTCTTACTTGAAAGGAAACCATTTAAATGTCAAATAATTGTAGTTTACAATATTATGGCTTCTTTTGTTCAAGTAATAGAGAATGTAGAATTAGAATGGAATATAGAGAGAGAGAGGTTCTGCTTAGGGTCGCAGATTTTGCTACGAATGGGCTATCCCCCTGCAGATCAATGTTGTTGATTTCGTGGAACCTGATGCCCACAAAAAGCATGCGATCATTGGCAGAATATTGGGTAATCATTTGCTCAGAGACAAGATCCATAGTTGGGTCGCAAATAACTGGAATTGTGATACGCCGAATCTATACTTCTTGCCAAAACAATTTTATGTGGTCGACTTCGATCCACAGGATCTACGTGATTCGATGCTTTTTCAGAAACCATGGACTATCGGTGCACAACATATCTATGTCGAAGCTTGGTCGCCGCTCTTCAACCTTATCGATGCCAATCCTTATAATGCTCCAGTTTGGATTAACCTATACTATCTACCATTGGAATTGATTGGTAACTCACATGGTCTGAGGTGGGCCATTGATATGGGCTCTGGCGATTCTGCGCGGGAGGCCAGAATCAAGATTCTTTCTATTAACAAGATCCCAAATTCTATTTTCCTGGTTACATCCTTTGGTGAATGGCTTTAGCCCCAGGAGATTGAGAAACACAATATTTTCTCCCGCCCCCTCTCTTCAACTACATGGTTGTTAATAGTTCCCCTTCACCTCCCCCTTCAGATTCCAATGAGCCTCCTTCCTGCGACGGCGTGAATCCTACCTTACTATCCGTGTCACATGCTGATCCCCATGTAGAAGCGACTGTTGCGATCGTTGATGGTCTATCCCCACACAGACACTCATTGTGAGTTCGACCTCAAAGCAAGATGTGCAGGCCGATGATATTATTTCCTCTCCGCCCCCTTTGAGTAGGGGTGCCATGTCCCCACGCTCTGCTTTCGCTACTGCCAACACCTCCACAGATCATTTCGTGCAGACTCACTTCTAGGTTGAGTTGTCTGCCAACCCAGTGTATTTTCTTTCTCCATCCAAAGTGTATGTGCTCACCTTGAATGCGCCCCCTAAGATGATAGGCTATTCGGTGTAGGTTTTTTATCAGGATGTCCCTATGGACGAGCAGGACATTTTCGAGCCACCGATAATTTCACAATTTGCAGCTCAATTGTTAAGAACATACGCTATCCGTTAGAGGATTGGGAGAAAGAAAAATAGGTAGAAACGTAATGAGGAAACCCATGCTTTGGATCTAGCCTCAATTAAATCCTATCTTACAAGATCCAAGGGGGCAGCGCCCTCCCCTGGCAAGTGATGATAATAGTCACCTGGAAGGTTAGGGGCTTAAACACCCCTAACTATAAATACATGTTTGTGACTTCTAGACCGTCTAGCATGCAATCTCATTTTATTTTGGGAAACCATATTTTCTACTGTCTCTTGGAACGATTTTCTGCATTTTCTTTATAGTTGGATCGAGAAGTTCAGATGCATCTGGTGTGCTGGGTGGCTTGTGCCTTCTGTGGAAGTTAACAGTTTTGGGACCTGTTTCTTCTTTTGTAATATGCTCTGGTTCTCAGGTTTGATTTTGTTTCACTTCAAACCTTTTCTTCACATTCTTGTAATTTTTGTGGGGAAGGGTTTTCTCTAGGCTGAGCTGTCTTGCTCTAGAGGCCTCTGTTCGTATATTGGATGGGTGGGCTGCATTTTTATCCTTTGTGTTCCCCTTGGTTCTACTCTTTGGATGGGTGCTTCTTGTATGTCAATGGTTTCTCTTGGGTCTGATGTTAGCTGGTTTTGTGACTGTTCTTCTTCTCCGCCTGCTCATATATATATATATATATATATATATATGAAGAATGGTACTGCGAATGTGCTACCCCATCTACGAATCAATGTTGTTGATTTGGTGGAACATGACGCCCTCAAAAAGCATGTGATCATTGGTAGAATATTGGGTAATCATATGCCCACAGATAAGATGCGCGTTTGGGTCACGGAGAACTGGAATTGTGATCCGGAAAATCTATACTTCTCACCAAAACAATTTTTTTTGGTCGACTTCAGTTCATAGGATCTGTGTGATTCGGTGTTTTATTAGAAACCCTAGAATATCAGTATACAACATATTTATGTCCAAGATTGGTGAACGCTCTTCAACCATGTCGATGCCAATCCTTATAATGCTCCATTTTGGATTAAACTGTACAATCTACCATTGGAATTTTGGTCGAAAAAGGTTCTGGAATTGATTTGCAACTCACTTAGTCAAACGTTGGCCATAGATATGGGCCCTAGCAATTCTGCGCAGGAGGCCAGAATCAAGCTTCTTGCCATTAACAAGATCCTGAATTCTATTTCCCTGGTTACTTCCTTTGGACAATGGCTTCAGCCTGTGGAGATTGAGAAACAGAGTATTTTTTTGCCTCAAATGTCGAAGTTGTAGACATTGGGAGGCTTCCTACCCCATCCCTTTAGCTACATGATAGACTCTCAAGAAAGATCATGGGGTCTTTAAAAATTCCCCTTCACCTCCCCCTTCGGATTCGAGTGATCTTCCTTCATGCAATGACATAAATGCGACCTTACCATCCATGGAAAATGTCAATCCCCATGCTGAAGCGACTGCTGCAATCGTTGATGGTCTATCCTCTACACAAGCACTCATTGTGAGTTCGGCCTCAAAGGTAGATATGCAGGACAACGATATTATTTCCTCTCTTCAAATAGGGGTGCCCTGTCCCCGCGCTCTGCTTTTGTTACCGCCAACACCTCCACGGATCATTGCATGCAGATTCACTTCCAGGTTAGATTCACTTCCAGGTTGAGTCATAGGCCAACCCAGTGGATGTTATTTCTCCATCCAAAGTGTATGCGCTCACCTTGAATGCATCCCCTAAGATGCTAGGCTATTCGGTGGAGGTTTTTGATAAGGATGTCCCTATGGATGAGTTGGACATTATCGGGCCATAGACAATCTCACAATCTGTGGGCCAATTGTTAAGAATGGACCCCATCTATAAGTGGACTGGGAGAAAAACAAACAGGTAGAAACGTGATGAGGATGCCCATGCTCTAGATTTGGTCTCAATTAAATCCTATCTTACAATATCCAAGGGGGCAGCACCCTCCCCTGGCAAATGATGATAATAGTCACCTGGAGGGTTAGTATCTTAAACGCCCCTAATTGTAAAGCCATGTTTGTGACCACTGGACTGATGGAGGAAGAAACAAAACAATCAAAGCTGCAGATATATAAACCGATAAATAGAACATAACAGAATAGAAAGGCTCTTTGAGCTTTAAACAAAACTTTATATTAATGCCCTTTTCAGATTTTACACAGAGCTGCCAATGCTCACAAAATAGTATATATTCTGCATGAAAAACAGAGTATATTTTTCTTCTTACAGAACAGAGAAAAATATTTCCCCCTTTTCAAAAACATTCAATCCACACGAAACTTCTCACTAATACATTTGGGGTGAAATTGCGACGGCAATTTGCGATGGCGGGCAAATGTTATGTGTTTTTGGCTTTTTTTTTCAATTATAACCCGACAATGTCGCAATTACGACGTTAACAGGATATAAGAAAAAAAAAAAAGAAAACGTTGGTCATTTCTATGTTCAATAGCACGAGAGGGATTTTTGCAGCCATTGGGTAATTTGTATGTTGGACGAGGAGAAGTGAAGTGTCATTTGGGTCTTGTTTTCACAACTGTGGTCGAAGATCTTGATGCTCTGTGTGGATACCAAATAACTTGAGACTCGGCATGGACAACATATTTTCAGCTTGACTATCGGTTACCTCCGAGTTGTGATTTATCAAAGGTATGTTCCTCAAATACCCTTTAAATTTTTAACGCCCGTTTATTGACAAGCAGAAGTCACGGTTTCAATACCAGTTTGCAGTGACCAGGCACATTACAGATGCCTTGTCGCCTTTATTCAATCCATCTTATCCGCATTAACATTTTTCAAAACAAAAGAAACAAAACAAACAAAGCAAAATGTTACATTTCCCTCACCGAGATGTGGAACCATCTATCAGTTCATAGGGAATACAAATTTTTGAGTGCCGATAGTCGGCTAGGGCACACCACGAGACCTCTATTCCCTTATTCCTGTACTTCTTCAATGCTTAATCAAATTGACCCAAACCAGATGCAGATGAAAGATGTTAAGTTATAACACATTTTCATCCGTTTAAAACTTTAACTTTGACTCTTTCGAGTCTACACAGATCTAATATACAGAGATAAGATTAAAAAAAAAAACCTTTACACCATTCACAGTCCTAATTTTAAATCAACACAAGTGGCCACCTCCACAAATTTGTCCTCTCCTTGTGGTCATTAGGAGAATAGATGTTACAAATACCATATTCAAGTCCATTGTTCTTAATTGTTATCCAAATTGCCCCGTTGCACAGAGAACACCCCCAGTCAAAAATGTATTTTTTCCATTTGGGCCCAACCAAGATAAAAGCACCACCCTTGCTCTTAACATGCTTTGTGAAAAAGCAATTTGCATCTTAAATTAATGTCAAGAGTGAATCCAACTACCTATAATTCTTGAAGCAAAAGAATATCAATTCATTTTCGCATCATCAGAAATCTCTTAATGACATGTTTTCTAGTTGGGGATTCCAAACCCCTGACATTCCAAGATGAAATTGTAAACTCCATGTAAAACATTATAACTCTGTATCCATGGGAGCTATAAATCTCTTATAGCAACTTGGAAGTTTTTGTCTAGGGTGCTTAGATGGAAATTTGCCTATGGTTAGGCCAAGAGGCCTACCTCTCTTCTTACTAGAGGGCTCCCTATTCTCAATAAACTATGGTTCACAGTTTACTTCTTGCTCAATTTTCTTAGTTTTCACTCTTCTTTTCTTCTTTTGTGCATTAAACACAAACAACTTAGGATCCTTGAGGGCCTCATTGATATTTGTGTCAGCCCCTTCCTCAATCTCTCCCTCTTCCAATTTCTCATCTTTGTCCTTCATAACAGATTCATCCCTTGGTCCATTCATCTAGGAGAGGCTAAAACTATGGGGAACAATGGCTAGATTATTGGGAAGATGGCGATGAATCTTAGGGGGGGAGGCCAAGTAAGCGGGCAGGAATGACCACAAAAGAGAAATTACTAAGTTTCTCTTCATCTCCATAGGCTTTCTTAAGAGCACCAAGCCCATCTGGGGATGTAGTTGCATCAACCTTATTAGAACACTTCTCAACCCAACTCCCTAGATTCTCCACTATCTCCACAGCAGGATGGTCATTGGTTCCAATAGTCTCACCCTCCCCCAAGGGAGTGGATGAAGTGATGGATCCCTTATGAGGTCCCTATGAAATGGAAACAGGGTCACGGTTCTTGTTCAAGCACATCTTGGGTGCAGAAACATTATTAAATTTGGGGTTAAATAGCCTCCTAATCTGCTCAAGAGTAATTTGTTAAGCATTTTGAGTTCTTTGTTTGGGTCTAGGAGATTTAGGGTCCAGTCCAAAGTTAAGGGAATTCGCATTGGGAAGGTCCTGTAATGCAAAGCTCACTTCAATAGCATAAGAGGCTAGGGGGTCACCAGTGTTATTAAAGGCTTGTTTTAAGACATCAAGTGTAGCTTCCAACTCCTCAGAGGTCGAGGGGGGTTGAATCAACTAAGAAAGTCAAGAAGAGTCATTCTCAAGTTAAGATGAGGGTAAAGACTGAGAGGTATTAGGGATTGCAGCATTAGTGCCTTTAGAGAGAGGAGGAGACTTCTTTTTAAGGAGAGGGCAGGAGAATCTCATGTGGCCTTCCCTTCGACAAAGGAAGCAAGCGTTAATACCACCAAGAATCATGATAGGGCACAATATCATCTGCCCTTCAAGGTCAAACATAATCTCTTTAGGAAGATCAAGACCTAGGTTAATTGAAACCAGAACCCTAGCATCGTTGTGGGGAAGCAGAGTGTTCATTTTATCCACTCTAATAACACTTCCAATCGGTTCAAATGCTTGGGGAATCAAATTCCAAAGAAACGGTGGAAGATGGCCAACAGTGAGCCATCGAGGGCAAGAGAGGGCTATAATCTCCTCTTGAATAGAATTTGGGGACCAAGAAAATGCCCTAAAATTGCAAGAACCGACTTTCTAGAATTCCCTTCTAACCTATTTTTGACTTGTAGGGTTAGCCATAAAAATTTAAAAAATCCCTTTTTGAATCATTTGAAAATACGTAAAATGGAAACCTAGCTTTCTAGACCACACATTATGAAGCCATTCATTCAAGAAGGAATGTGATGGAAGTTCAGACACCTCTTGAGTAGCAAGAAACAAATCAGTATCCTTTAATGTATTTTTTTCTGATTCAATAGCAAGCGCCATTTGGGAATTTGGCTTAACAATGATAGCTTTGGTAGGAATGGACTTACCTTTATCACCTTCATGCCGTGTGCATGGTTCTCCACTAGGTTTGTACTGGATGAAGCACATGCCATTGAGAACCTTAACCTCGTTCTCCACCACTTGCTTAAACAATTGAGCCTTGGCAGAGGAAGATAGAGGTAAGTTTCCTTGGATGGAAGGCATCGAATGCCCACTGCAAGGCATATTAGGGCCCATAAAAGGCAAAAAAACCAAGGACCCTGTCACAGTAAATGTGAATTAATTGCACCAGTACGTGGGAGAGGAAGGCCTCCCACTTGGAAGGCCTCTTCGAAGAGCGTCTTGGGTTCCGGTTGTAGAGCCCAAGCTGCTAGCCTTCGTTTATCAAAATTCCATACATATCTGATTCATTTATTTCGTATCAACAACACTTTTGGAATTATATGTTCTCTTCATACTTTCAGTCCTTACATCTTCAGGAACTTCATCGCATAGGCCCTTAAATGCCTCTTTCCTGCCATCTATCTTGAATTTGAATTCCATTGTTTGGAGATTAAGGGAGTACTTACCAATGGACATTGTCCATTGAATGCCAAGTGTAGCATTGGTACCACCTAACTCCACAACATAGAAATCATCATTGACTGTAGTCTCCAATGGTCTATTTAATTTGTGTACTTTTTTGAGCAAGATGTTTGGGATCCATCAACCATCTTCACACAAAAACTTTCTAGTTCTACTGCTTGGAGCTCCATTGTGATGACTAAGGCTGAATTACTAAAGTTATGAGTAGCCCCACTATCAATTAGCACTATTATTTTGTGTCCTTGCAAAATACCTTGAACCTTAAAAGGTTCATACTCGAGAGTTCCAGTCATTGTGGCAATTGTACCACTTTTCCTTTCTTGAGGTGAAAGCTCTTTTCTTTTGAAGGTTTCTTCATCTAACTCATCTTGTTCATATAGAAATATTAAGTTTCAATTTTAAGAGTGACATTCTTTTAAGAGAGTTTTGAAAAGAAAGATCATTGTGAATTCACCATCACAATGGGATTTACGAGGAATCCTCAACGATAGTGATATCTTAGAGAACTATACATTACATCCTTTCATTTATATCTACAGGAATTAGAACATTGACTAACTGAGGTGGAGCTTGTGATCTCATATATATTACCTTCCATGTCAACAATAGGAATAGTGCTATCAAGTATCAAGACCAAAATAGGATACAAATTGTAATCCATACTTCTTGATTTTCACTTTTGGTTGGCTATCCACCATTTCAGTCAATATACTCTTAGCAATCTTTAGGGTCATAGTAGCTTGTAATACAATGAAGAGAAACTGAATTCCCAACAAGGGTTACTAAGTATTCTTCTTTTGTCCTTGAACACCTCACCATTCCTAGTCTTCTACAAAAACCAGTTAAGATTTTTATCAAAAGACTTTACAAAACCTAAAAGAACCTCACAGCAAGAAATATTACTCCTAATATCCCAACCCAACTTATTCCCCACAAAAATATACCAACATATCCTAGCAAAATTGCAATGAAAAAACAAATGTTCAATAGTTTCAAGTTTCAACATTGTGGGACAAACATGAAGGCTGTACTAGTATCATTAAGGACAATAGCATCAACAATATTTATTAAAGTCAACAAACACCTAAAAAATGATTTCTATAATTCAAGCAACTTGGACCATTAAGTGACCAAGAATGGATTGTGAATCCTTGACAGAGAGTGAAAGTTTCCACAAGTGGTAAAGCATATCAGAAATCTTATTGGTATTAACTAGCATGTTGTAAATGCTTCTATTTTTAGCCAGCATTGAAGTCATTCGTCCATTTGATGTTGCTTGAAAATTAAAACCTGTATTAAAATTCAATTGAAAAAGAAAGTTCCAACTGTAGGGGGACTTTTTAAGAAAGGAGGTGGTTTTTTTTCTAAGTAGTGGGAATCTACAGTTTAACCTGAAAATCATTCCATGTAATCAAATAGCCATTTCTAAAAAGACTACTAAGACTTCACAACCTTTACTAGATCAACTCTTAGTAAGAGTAACCCCATGTCTCCATGCGGCTGCTTATGCACAATTTCTGCTTAAAGTTAAACAGTCGTGTTCCCATGTAAATTTTTTATTAGAGAGAAAGGATAAATTGGAATCTTTCCCTATTTTAGTGGAGCAACAGCTTCTTAAAAACTGAAAATAGGATTTGAAAAAAAGGGGTGCTGCAACTTATTAAGAAAAATGACATGTCTTCACCAATTTTATTCCTCTCCTTTTTATTTGCCTAAAAAAAATTTCAAAATTTTATTTGTAAGAAATATTATTATCACTTTTTGTTTATATTAGTATTTAAGAGGAATGCTTAAAAATGAGTATTAGATTTTGCTATCCATGGGGCCACCAGCTCTCCAAATTGCTGCTTAAAAATGTTAAACAATAGTTGCTTGCCAAAATAAGCCAAACAACTGCATAGGGACCTACAAGACTTATTGTTAAAATTGAGTATTCACTAAATATCTAACAAAAGTTCCATTAGTCCTAGAAGAAAAAGCTTTACCCTTCCTTGTAGATTATGTTGCCCAAGATGTATATTATTCTTCATGGTGCGATTCTTTTTGCTGGCTGACCTTTTCAAGTACTGGCAACAAACCTTTATTTTCTCTCGTTTTAAAATATAAAAAGCTGTCTCTTTTCTTTTGGATGACTTCCTAGGGTAAAGTGCCAATTTTCAAATGTTGCTTGGGTTATTTATTTTGGATCCAACTTTCATAACCGTTCTCTTTTTTATATGCCGATGTCAACCTTTAAGTTGGTCATGAATCTGGAAAGAGGATACAGCTAGCTTTTTCAAAAGTGAATGATTTTTTTCCTTTTTCCTATTTCAATCATAACATACACGTCCCACATCCTAATCACCATTTATCACCATTTATCAAGAGTTTACCACCTCAGACTATCTATGAGCATTTCTTAATTTGAAACATAGGACTTTGATATGCAATATGATCCAACTAAAAAGGATTATTTTTAACTTTACTAATGGTTTTTGATAATGAACAAGCCTTATGTAAAAAAAATCATCAAATTTTGGATAGCACTCAATGACAAAAATATTCGCTACGATAAATTTCATATGTATATAAATTTTAGCATTTTAAGATTTTGATCAATACTGACAATGCTTTTGAAAAAATGAAATAAGTGGCCGAAAAACACTATTTATTCAAGAATGAAGTTTAAAGAAAAATAGGTTTAGAGCAAGTGCACGGGTAATAGGTATACCCATTGAATTTATGCAATACAAGAAAACATAAAAATATGTTATTATGCCAATAGAATACTTTTGTTATGGTTCCATGTTTTAGGGAACAGTACTTATCACTCTCAAAAAATTTGAAATACATGTGGGTGTTTTACATTATTCCAACCACCTAACAAGCATATATAATAGGTAATAAATTTTTTTTTCAACTTAACGAATATTTTCTTTTTAATTACATGAATTTAATTATTAATTATAGGATTAAATATTGAAAACTATTTACTAATATATGGTTCTATAATTTTTATTATTTTCTTCTTGGGATTTGGAAAGGCTATATATTTGTATGTGAGTTGGAACATAGCTCAATATATTTACAATTAGTTGTGGGTATGGCCACACTGGACCTCCTGGGCAGGATATAGGATCATTTAATTCTCAACCAAGGATAGGGACACACTCAGCTATCATCCTTAAAAGGAAAATGGATATGCAACTCGCCACAGCAAGCAATTGTCAAAATAGCCTTGCCATGCTTTCGCACATGAACAAGGACATAGTTGTTCATCTTTCAAAGATATAAATAAGACACACAATGATCTGCAATTCTTTGTGTCTAGGGTTATAGATAACTAGCCATAGCTGATTAGTAACAGGTCTTAGAAATCTTCATTATGATCTTGGCAAGTAACAAACTCAACTATCAAAAAGTTTGGCATGGGCCACTACTTGATAGAAATCTTGGTTTTCAATCAATTTGGACCTTACCAAATACCCTCTTCTTTCTTGTATAGTAAGCATAGTTTTTCATCATTACCATCTTCATCTTTTGTAATCTTTTTTACTGTAGGTTCCCACTAATTAATACACTGGTCTCTAAGCTAGTACAAACTCGAGTGAAAAAGAACCTTCAATGCTCTACAAAATTAACTCACCTAGCCACATCAATGCATGAGGTCATACCACAGAAAAATAAAATAAAAAAATAGTCGCTTATTGATCTAATGCAGTTTCAATTTATTGTCTTTTGAATAATTGTTGTTACAAAGAATTCCTCCCTTCCTCTTTTTTTTTTAATGGATCGACTGGTCCCCTTTTTAATAGTTTTATCAAATAGTTCTGAACCAAAATTGAAAAATTCCATAACCTTTGCCAACATACTCCTTGTCTCTACCAAAATAGGATCTTTGGAACAGGGTATGGATATGCATCAAAGCATAATGAAAGGGGGCTTTTCATGAGATATTATAGTTGGAAATTATGTTATAGACATATATGCAAAATGTAAAAGCATAGACAAGGCACATAAACTGTTTGAGAGAATGCCTCAGAGAAACGTGGTCTCGTGGACTGCAACAATTGCAAGATATGCACAAGATGGATTTGTTAAAAAGGTTGTAGAAACTTTCAATCAAATACACTTAGTAGGTGTAAATCCTAATTTTGCAACCTTTGTCAGCATTCTCTCTGCCTGTGCTAAAATGGGAGCTTTGGAATAGGGTATGGACATCCATCAGAGCATAATGGAAGGGGCTTTTCAGTTAGACATTATGGTTGGAAATGCACTGGTAGAAATTTACGCAAAATCTGGAAGGATAGATAAGGCACATGAATGGTTTAATAGATTGCCTCAAAAAGGTCTCATGGATTACAATGTTTGCAGGATATGCACAAAATGGATTTGCTGAAAAGTCTTTATAAACTTTCAAACAAATGCAACTAGGAGATGTAAATCTGAATACAACTTTATAAAGGATTAAGAAATTTTGTCAAATGTTGTAGTTGTAACTGCCCTATTAGACATGTATGCAAAATGTGGAAATATAGACAAGGCACATGAACTCTTTGAACAAATTCATCTAAGAAATGTGGTATCATAAAATGCCATGATTGCATGATATGTACAAAATGGAGTTTTTGAAAAGGCTTTAGAAACTTTCAAGCAAATACTATTGCTAATGATTTATTGCTGCTCTATTTTGGTATTTGATGATTTTCCATGCTTAAACATTTAATGTCATTATGGTTATATGAATGGATTCTTTGCCTTAGAACACTATCATATTCAAAATCCTATATGAAATCTATATGACCATTTCATTTCTTCAATATGCCCTATGGATGTCCCTATCTAACTATATATCTTTTAATTTCATATAATAACTAATTTATGTTCTTTTTCATGACTATGTTTGACTCATATAATTGTGATCTCTCCAGCACTATGATGTCATTTAATATGTCTTGCTAAAGCTTGTAAATTTTGTTCCTTTTGCCATGTCATGTAATATGTCTTGCCTTGTAGCTTATATGTTTTGATTGTTGGAGAGCTTCTAGAGCTAAGCAAGAAGACCATTGCATGAGTTATAGCCGCACGCTCAGGTATGAAAATTGTATATTTTAAAATCTAATGTATATTTTAACTAGACTTTTAGCTTATATGTTTCGAAATTGCTTTTAGTGGCTTAATATTGTAAGGTCTCTTGAAATAAGACCTTCAGGCAGTTGGTCAAAGTTTTACAAATAGTCTTATCTACAAATTTGCCTAGAGCAATTGACTGAATGTTATAAAAGGTGATTGGGTTAAATGTCTTAGGAATAAAGTCAAAGAAAGTATTTTTAAAATATTAAAGTATTTAACTAGGTCTAAGAATATTTGTGTACTTTTGACAGTTTTTCTTAGTTTGTGAAAGTTGTAGACCGAAGTTTTCATAGCCCAATTTTTGCTTCCTGCGAAGAACAATCATGTCAGATAATATAAGTGAAGAACAAAATAGGGAGACAATCGCTAGATTGTGGTCTAACTTGAAAAGAAAAGGTGATGGAAAATTTTATTGTTCCTGCAAAATTTGTAAGGGCTTAAACCGTAGAAGACTACTAATCAAAACAGTTAAGAGACATTGTAGGGAGAATGGTCACATTGAAGGGGGGCATGACTATCATCCACTGGTAAGTTGTTCATTATATCATTTTAACAATTTATATACATATGAAATCACTTGATGATGAGTTGATGATCATGGTTTATTTATGTTAATCAATTTTATATAGGTTGATCTCCCCAGGGAAGTACATGATATGAACCACAACAATCTGAAGAATATGGTTTTCAAAGTGGAGGAACATGGAGGTGCGAATATCCAAGGTGAAGATAATGATCCCATGGAAGATGACGATCATGTGCCAGAAAACACAATTGAAGATGATGGTATAAATACATTGATCCATGACACATTTATTCCAAGTGTATCTGATCATGATGATGATGATAGCCTCGATGTACCTCTACTTGAGAAGGCATACGAGCCCCTATACAAAGACTCCCAAATAACTCTTCTCTCTGCTGTATTGTTGTTGTTGAACTTGAAGGTTATGAATGGTTTATCCAACATAACAATGTCACGTATGTTAAGGTATGTCATATATGTCTTTATAGTTAACAAATGGTGAATAATGTACCACTAATATTGTTTATATTAACAACTTATATTTTTTTTGTAGATTGATAGGCGAGTTTTTGTTACCACAATCAAATATTCTACCTCACTCATATCGAGAATTATCTACTATTATGAAAGATATTGGAATGGAGTATCAAGCTGATGCAGGAGCATCCTGGGTGTAAGAGCAATCTTGCATCACCCAAAAAAAAAATAAAAAAAATTGTTTTTATATTCAATAAGGGCTATTTTGTGCAGAGCTGCTATTTGTGGAAAGTTACTATTTTTCGTAATTTCTGTATGTGCTCAGAATGATCTGATTTCTTTCTTGGAGGTTCATTTTGGTCATATAAGTCTGCTACTAAAGTTTCATTGCCAGATCAAGTGTATATTGGAAGATATTAAAGATTTTCGGTATTGGCAGCAGGGTACAGAAACTTTGAACTCAGTTTTGAAGGCTTTAGAGGCCCCAGATGAAGTCAAAAATTTGGGTGACGGGCGCTTGCGCGGGTCAATCCTGTAGAGCACTTCGTGGCATTTCCGAAATGGGGTTATAATAGCCAATCGGGTCAACGGGTGATGACTTATGGTCTTCGAAAGTTGGGCCACCTGAAATGGCAAAAAATAATTTTCTTCAAGATTTCTGTTTGGGTTTCAAAGGTTATCTTGAGCCGACTATGATGTAATAAAATGTAAAATAAAATAATTCTAAGTTTGGTCGGCCTTATTGGCTGAAATTCTGGAACCTTCCTAGGCGGTGGAAAATTGCCTATATAAGGAAGGCTGTATTATTGTCTTAGGCAGTTCAGAATAGTTCTGGGTAGTAGATCTGGGTAATAGTTCGAGGCTTTGTCCTATAGAATATTGTAAGGGAATGCCCATGTGGCTTTGCATATTATAATTCTGAAAGTTTGTAATTCCACATTTGTGGAGATAATAAGAAGCCAATTTTCTATTCTTGCATATTGTTGTTGTTTCTCTATATCTGTTATGTGTTTGTGGTATTAAGGGGAGCACCCTTCATCAAGTGGTATCAGAGTAGGAGTTCCTGATTGTGTAAACAGATCGATGACTATGAGGTAGTTTGCACCAGGACCATGGTTAGGGTTTCAGTGCGCATCGTGAAAATGTCTCCACGAAAAGAACATGGCAGAAGAGCTGGTGCTATGACACCTGAGGTTAGAGAGCTGCAGAGACAAGTGCGAGCATTGCAAGAAGAGATTCGTAGAGGAATGAATCTTAATGTCAGAGATGAAAGTGAGGATGAAGCCGAAGAAGAATATCAAGAAGGAGAAGTTGAAACTGTGAACCAGGAGGAAGAAAGACTTTTTCGGGCGATTTCCAATATTGGGAAAAGACCTAAGATTGAGGTTCCTACATTTTCTAGAAATCTTAACCCAGAGGAATTGATCGACTGGATCAATGAATGTGAGGAATATTTTGAGTATGAAGATGTTGAAGATCCTGATAGGGTCAAATTTGTGAAGCCCAGACTGAAAGGTCATGCGAAGATATGGTGGCAAGAGATTTAGTTAGAGCGAAATAGAAGGGGAAAGGAGAAAATCATGAGATGGGATCGGATGGTGGATAAATTGAAGTGACAGTTCATTCTTGTTGATTATGAGCTTGACTTACTGAAGAAAATACAGAGTTTGAAGCAAGCAGGAAGATCTGTTCAGGAGTATACAGAGGAGTTCTATCGACTTCTCATCAGAACAGGCCATGGAGAAGCTGATAAGGAGAAAGTTGCCCGATACCTTAGTGGGTTAAGGGAAAGCATTCAGGAGGAGCTGAATCTAGTTCAAATGAACAGTATTGAAGAGGCATACCAGTTTTTCCTAAAAGTAGAAGAAAAGCTAAACAAGAAGTTTGAGAGCAGACAAAACGGAAGAGGTTGCGGTGGACGATCTGGTGGACGGTCATATGGTGGCTGAAATGAAGATTCGAAAAAGAAGGATGAGGCCAGCAGTAGTCAGAATCATCGAGAAAATAATTCCAATCACTTCCAGGATAAGAATAATCGAGATCAGAGAGGAAGAGGAAGAGGACAAGGATCTAGAAGAGGTAGCTTCCGTGGAACATGTTTTCACTATGGAGAAGGTCATAGGGCATTTGAATGTCCTTAGCGCCAAGGCAGAACAGATAGGAGAAATGAAGGCCAGGCCAGAGTTGCACATGTAGATCAAGATGTCAGATCATCAAATTCTGAAGATGCTGAAAGAGGAGAAACGTTGATTAACAGAAGAGTCCTGTTGAGTGGTGAGAATGAACCTGAGCAAAGGAGGAGCCTGTTTCACACCAGGTGCAAGTGTGAAGGTAAATGTTGTGATGTGATCATTGATACTGGAAGCACTGACAATTTTGTGTCAGAAGAGATGGTGACAAAGTTGAAGCTCAAGAGACAGAAACACCCATATCTATATCAGATTGCCTGGGTACAGGATGACCACAAGGTCATGGTCAATGAACAATGTCTGGTGAAGTTCAAGATTGGTGGATACCAAGATGAGGTATTGTGTGATATCATATCTATGGATGCATGTCATATGTTGTTGGGTAGACCATGGCAGTTTGACAGATGTGATGTACATGATGGCCGTGTGAATACCTATTCCCTGACAAAGGATGGAGTGCCACATAAGCTAAAACCATTGAAGGAGACTGAAGAAAAGGTATGTGGTAATGCAAGGATAACTTTTGTTGATGGAAGAAATTTTCTAGATGGTATGAGGCATGAGCATGTATGTTTTTCTTTAATTCCAAAAGCTAGTAAAGAGGAAGTAGAAGATGTTCCTGTAGAAGTTGTAGATTTGTTGAATGAGTTTCAGGATATTGTATCCGATAACGTACCTAATAGATTACCACCAGTCAGGAAGATCAGTCATCAGATGGACTTGATCCCCGGAGTGAGTTTTCCGAACAAGGTAGCACACAGAATGACACTTGCAGAAAGTGAGGAGTTGAACAGATAAGTACATGAACTATTACAGAAAGGATTGATCTGTGAGAGTCTAAGTCCCTGTGCTGTACCAGCGGTATTAGAACCAAAGAAGAATGGAGAATAGAGGATGTGTATAGATTCTAGGGCAATAAACAAGATCACAATCAAGTACAGGTTTCCATTGCCACGAATGGATGATATTATGGATTGTTTGAGTGGAGCTGTGTATTTCTCAAAGATATATCTGAAGAGTGGATATCATCAGATTCGGATCAGAGAAAAAGATGAATGGAAGACTGCCTTCAAGACAAAGGAAGAACTATATGAGTGGTTAGTCATGCCTTTTGGGCTAACCAATGCACCGAGCACTTTCATGCGGCTCATGAATGAGGTTCTGAAAGAATTTCTGGGTAAGTTTGTCATTGTTTACCTAGATGATATTCTGATCTTTAGTAAGACATTGGAGGAGCATATGATGCATATTCGTATGGTATTTGAGAAGTTGAGAGAAGAGAAATTGTTGATTAATTTGAAGAAGTGCAATTTTGTGAAGAAAGAGTTAGTGTATTTGGGATTTGTAGTTTCAGCAGAAGGTCTAAAAATAGACCCAGAGAAGGTACAGGCTATCCTTGAATGGCCTACTCCAAGGAGTGCTACTGAAGTAAGATCTTTTCATGGTTTGGCTAGCTTTTACAGAAAGTTTATCAGAAATTTTAGCAGTATTTGTGGACCCTTGACTGAAACAATGAGAGGGGATAGAAAAGAGTTTAAGTGGACTAATGGGGCAAGAAAATGTTTTCAATTGTTGAAACAAAAAGTTATAGAACAACCTGTTTTAGCACTTCCAGATTTTAATAAGGTGTTTCAAGTAGACTGTGATGCTAGTGGTACTGCAATAGGAGCTGTTATGAGCCAAGAAGGTAAACCTGTTGCTTATTTCAGTGAGAAGTTAAATGATGCCAAGAGGAAATATTCTGTTTATGATCAGGAATTTTATGCTATAGTTCAGGCATTAAAGAAGTGGAGACATTATCTGCTTCCTAAGGAGTTTGTTTTGTATACTGATCATCAAGCTTTGCAATATTTGAATAGTCAAGGAAAATTGAATCAAAGGCATTTGAAATGGGTTGAGTTTTTGCAGAGTTATACATTTGTTTTGAAACATAGGAGTGGAAAGTCTAATAGGGTTGCAGATGCTCTTAGCAGAAGGCAACTATTACTGACAGAAATGTAGATTGAAGTGGTTGGGTTCAAAGAAATCAAGAATTTGTATCTACAGGATCCTGATTTTGGTGAAGCTTGGAAAGCTTGTAAAGAACCTGTTACTCTAGATAGGACGAAATGGTTGGATTTCATCATCCAGGATAATATTCTATTCAGAGGGAGTTAGTTGTGCATTCCACGAAGTTCTATGAGGGAGAATCTCATCAAGGAGAAGCATAGTGGAGGATTGGCTGGACATTTTGGTCATGATAAAACCCTTGCTTTGGTTGGTGAGAATTACTACTGGCCATAATTGCAGCAAGATGTGAAGAAGTTTGTATAGAGTTGCAGAGTATGTCAGATGGCGAAAGGAGTAAAGCAGAATACAGGGTTGTATTAGCCATTACCTATACCAGAGAAGCCTTGGGAGGATATCAGTATGGACTTTGTTCTTGGTTTACCGAGGACTCAGCGGGGACATGATTCAATTTTTGTGGTAGTTGACAGATTTTCAAAGATGGCACATTTCATTCCTTGCAAGAAGACTAATGATGTTGTTCATGTAGTAGAATTGTTTTTCAGAAAAGTAGTGAGACTTCATGGTTTGCCAAAGACCATAGTTTTAGATCGGGACACTAAGTTTGTTAGATATTTCTGGCGTACATTGTGGAAGAAGTTAAAGATAGATTTGAAGTTCAGTTCATCACATCACCCATAGACTGATGGATAGACAGAGGTGGTGAATAGGAGTATGGGAAATTTGCTGAGATGTTTGGTTGGAGATAAGCCAACAGGATGGGATTTGATTTTACCGCACGCGGAATTTGCATACAATAATTCTGTCAACAGGAGCACTGGTAAATCACCATTCCAGATTGTATATGGAAGTAGTCCGAGAAATGTATCTGAATTGAAGAAGATAGATAAAGGAGAAATAAGTAGTGCTGAAGCTGAGGATTTTGTAGAACACTTGAAGAACATCCATGGGGAGGTGAGGAAGCATATTACCAAGATGAACGCACAGTATAAGGCTAAGGCAGATGAGAAAAGGAGGTATAAGGAATTTTAGGTTGGTGATGAAGTCATGGTTTATTTGCGGAAGGAGCGGTTTCTAGTTGGTACATATAACAAGTTGAAAATGAAGAAGTTTGGACCATGTAAGATACTGAAGAAACATGATTCAAGAAATGCATATGAGGTAGAATTACCTACTGAGCTAAATATTTCACCAGTGTTTAACATTTCAGATCTGACAGAGTATCATGAAGGAGGTGTTGAAGATGCGATCACAGCAGCACAGTGGAGTATTCCAGTAACTAGTTCAGACACTAAGGAGATCGAAGATATACTAGACAGTCGTGTTGGTAGAAGCACAAGGAATAAGACATATGAAGAATATCTAGTCAAATGGAAAGGACGACCTGTTGAAGATTCATCATGGCTGACAAAGGAGGAGGTTAGCCGTCTTAGTTTTCCTCTACACACCTGAGTCATGACAGGGTCACTTCTCAAATTACCCTGGGTGTCTGATGTAGGAGCATCCTGGGTGTAAGAGCAATCTTGCATCACCCAAAAAAAAAAAATTATTTCTATTTTTATATTCAATAAGGGCTATTTTGTGCAGAGCTGCTATTTGTGGAAAGTTACTATTTTTGGTAATTTTTGTATGTGCTCAGAATGATCTGATTTCTTTCTTGGAGGTTCATTTTGGTTATATAAGTCTGCTAGTAAAGTTTCATTGCCAGATCAAGTGTATATTGGAAGATATTGAAGATTTTTGGTATTGGCAGCAGGGTACAGAAACTTTGAACTCAGTTTTGAAGGCGTTAGAGGCCCCGGATGAGGTCAAAAATTTGGGTGATGGGTGCTTGTGCGGGTCAATCCTGTAGAGCACTTCGTGGCGTTTCTGAAATGGGGTTATAATAGCCAATCGGGTCAACGGGTGATGACTTATGGTCTTCGAAAGTTGGGCCACTTGAAATGGCGGAAAATAATTTTCTTCAAGATTTCTGTTCGGGTTTCAAAGGTTATCTTGAGCCGAATATGATGTAATAAAATATAAAATAAAATAATTCTAAGTTTGGTCAGCCTTATTGGCTGAAATTCTAGAACCTTCCCAGGCGGTGGAAAATTGCCTATATAAGGAAGGCTGTATTATTGTCTTAGGCAGTTCAGAATAGTTCTAGGTAGTAGATCTGGGTAATAGTTCGAGGCTTTGTCCTACAGAATATTGTAAGGGAATGCCCATGTGGCTTTGCATATTGTAATTCTGAAAATTTATAATTCCACATTTGTGGAGATAATAAGAAGCCAATTTTCTGTTCTTGCAGATTGTTGTTGTTTCTCTATATCTGTTATGTGTTTGTGGTATTAAGGGGAGCACCCTTCATCAGAAGCAATACATGGTTTTCCCAATGATCATATTATATATTATAAAGAACATGAATTTGCAACATAATGCCTTGTATGTCATACGAGTAGATATCAAATAGATCAAATAACAAAAAAGGTGCCTCACAAGGTTCTTCGTTACATCCCCATTATTCCACAAATGAGACAATTATTCAGGTGTAGTAGCTTGGCACAATTTATGGATTACCATGCATGCAATAGAAGTCAAGATGACATTATTTGAATCCCTGTGGATGGTTCGGCATTTATGCACATAGAGGAAAAGTGGCAACACTTCAAAGAAGAACCTCGTAATCTCAGGCTTTCATTGGCAGCGGATGGTGTCAATCCATTTGGAGAGATGAGATCTATTTACTTGGTGTGGCCTATTTTTGTTATCAACAATAACATTCCTCCGTGGATGTCAATAAAGAGGGAGCACATTATGTTGGCAATGATTGTTCCAAGTATTTTATCATTTGATAGTTATTAATTTACATGTACTTACAAATCTTGCAGTAAAATGGTCACAATAATTATGTAATGTTACTTTTCATTCAAGTAGGTAAATATCAAGTTAAAGATATGAATGTATATATTGAGCCTCTTATCGATGAGTTGGTGGAGTTATGGAACGGTGTCACTATGTATGACATATCTAGACCAATAGGACAAAGACAATTTCAATTCCATGCAATACTTGCATGGACAATACATGATGCCTTAGGGCTAACACATTTTTGTGGTATGTTATAGTGAATTCAAGTTGCGCATGATAATTCTAATTATAAAAATCAATATATTTAATAATCCAATTATATCATTATCTTGTAGGTCTTCAAACAAAGGGAAAATTTGCATGTCCAGTTTGTGGTCCAAAGATGAAATCTCGTCATTCAAAAAGTTTAGGAAAGCAGGTGTTTGATGAGTGTAGACACTTCCTCCACTAGAATCATAAGTATCGAAGTACGGAAAAATATCTTTTCAATGGGAAAGAAGAGACTACATCAAAGCCACGAAGAATGACACCTCGCCTATGGAAGTTGGAATATAATAGAATTAATCATCGAGGTAATGTCGTTCTACCTAATTGTTTATGTTTGTAATTTATATATTTCTATTGTGATTTTTGTTTACTAATTATGTAATTGATGATCGTGAAGGTCGTCAAGGCACTACTGACAACCTTCCAAAGGGACTAAAAAGCTATCCCAGACAATTTAGTAGGTTTTCCTACTATGAGCACCTACAAATTGTGCATTTGTTTGATACTATGCATATTGGAAAGAATATAACAGAGACATTGTGAAAAATATTGGATGGAAGGCGTGACAAAGAAAAAATTGTCAAAATTTGTAATGACATTCATGAATCCAATCATGCACTGAAGAATTTCACTCACTCAAATAGCAATAGAGATCAGATTAATATAAGTGCCCTTCTTTGGTTATTAACGGAGCAGCAAAGTGATGCCATAAAAGAAGTCATATGAAAAATTTGATTTCCCACAGGATTTGCTGCGAATATAAGAAATCTTATATCAAAGAAAAATGAATTTGGGCCAAGGCTCAAAATGTATGATTGGCATACTTTCATCAAGGTAAGTTATGTTCTTTTGTATTTACAATATATTCATAAACTATGTGTACTATTCATTATGTTATGTTAGAAAATAATGAAATGATTGGTTTATAATTACTGCAGTACGTGCTACCTCTATCTCTCCCAGAGCACTTCAACAATAACATCAAACAAGTGATATATGATCTTGGAAAATACATGAGGTAAGCAGTAATATCTATTCAATTTGTCGTATATATTTATTATATTCGCGATTTGTTTTTCTTGCTATGTAATCTATTGTATATTATTTTGTAAAGTCTCGTATTTATATATTTTTTGTGACTTAAATCTCTTAATGTAGGTGGTTGTCATCTAAAGAAATCCATAAAGAAGATATAAACTATTGGAAGAGAAGAATTCCTCATTTACTATGTGAAATGCAAAAGTGTCTACCTCCAACTTTTTTCAATGCACAACAACACTACCTCATACACCAAGTTGAGGAGATTGAATTGTGTAGACCTGTACACTCTAGGTCAATGTGGATGGTTGAGAAGCACTTGAAATATTTGAAGACTTTGGTTCGACAAAGAGCACATCCTAAGGGTTCTATGGTAGAGGGATATATGGTATACCAAACTATGGTGTACATTACTAAATATCTTCCTAAGTTTGCATCAAATATCCATGTAGATCGCATTTGGGATCTCGACCCTTTTAAAAAATTCGAAGGGGAGTACTTGATGGGGAAAGGTAGATTGAGGAAAGTGAGAGGTAATAAATTATAAGATGTTATTGTAATAAATTATTTCTTAATCTTCAAAATAAATCGGTTGTAAGTCATGTATTTTTTTTTTGTACAGTTGCTCGAGAGTGGGATGCACTACATTTGTATATTTCAAACAATCTTGATTGGATGACGGTATGAATTGAACGATGTCAACATTATAGTCACATATTAACATGGGAAGGTGTATCTTCATTGGTTAAAGAAGCTCATCGTAATGGAGATTCCAATGTTACGCAAAGGGAAATAGATTTAGCATATGGTTTAAGAGATTTCTAGGTACGTACAAATTTATTAATCACCCGTATGTTTATCAACTCACGATATAATAATTTTGACATGTTTCACATATTATTGCAGGTTAAACACCACAAGGGTATGTTCTGTAATGGTCAAAAATTTTGCGTCAAAGTGTTGGATGACACGAAGAAAACTTGTGATTCTAGAATAACTGCAATCTTTCAAGTGACTAATATTTCATCTAGAAATGACTTACATCCTCGAGAGTCTGAAAATCAATACTATGACATTTTGGATGATATACTTGAGTGCAACTTTAGTTCCTTCAAATTAGTACTCTTTGTTGTCAAATGGTACAGGCTATGACTTAATCCAAATGATCCTGATAGAACTGTTATTGAACATGATAATGGATTTATAATGGTTAATACAAGGTCATTTGAGCCAGTTGGGGATGAGCCCTATGGTCTTCCAAGCCAATGTGAGCAGGTATTTTACTCAGAGGTTCCACATAAACCGGGTTGGTCATTTGTTGTTAGACATGAACTGAGAGGAAGGCCGATAAAGTATAATGCAATGGAAGAAGAAGATACCGAAGAAGTAGAAGATGATGTAGATGATGATCACGATTGACAGTTATTGGATGATGTTCCTGGCACAAATTTTCATGAAGAAGAAGATGATGATGATGAAGATGATGTTGATGTTGATGATGATGATATTGATGATGACGACGACGACGATGATGATGACGACGATGACGACGACGATGATGATGATGATGATGATGATGATGATGATGATGATGATGATGATGATGATGATGACGATGATGATGATGATGATGATAAGGATGATGATCATAAAATTTAGAGGTATGTCATCAATCCTTAATCTATTTAATATTCAAACCATCAAACCCAACCATCAAACCCTCCTTCCTAGGTGCATAAGCCTAGGGCTTTACCAAAATGACCACTCCAAACACTTCCAGATCGTACCAATGGATCAAACACCATTACATGGTCCTAACATGACATTCTATGCCATCAAACTCTTTATTCCTCTCATAATTGGAAGTGTGCACTTGATCTGTGTATAGGAATTCTCCTTGAGTCTCTATTGGAGATTTGATAACTTATGTCCTTTGTTTGCAGCAATTAGGATACATTATTACCTAAATCGATTGGTTTTAGAAAACCTTTTTTGGAGTGTCTTTATTTCTCATTCAACATATTGTCTCTATGTATCATGATCATCAAGAAGGCTTGTGTTTCACTATCACACATTGGTGCAGATTGGCATTTCTTGCATTCTTCCTTATGTGCTATTTCTTACTATCCTCTTGTTGCTATTATAAGAATAGCTTTTCTCTTAATTGGATAGTGAATGCCTTGGGGTTGTATGAATAGGCTTTCCATGTCACTTTACCATAGCCTCTTGATTGGTTCTTCTTCTCCTCAACATCACTATTTGCTCCTAGACACCCACTGTTATGCATTTTTCCTTCCTCCATTGTCAAGTTGTTTACACCATGTGAAGATTCCCCATTTCGTTGGCACATGCTCAAGCAAATAAGTTCTATTAAGGAAGGACTCTTTCTCAATTTCAATCCTAATGGAGTGCTTCCCTACTCATCCATTTGGTTTTCAGCATTCACTCTGTCTCCTCCATTGTTCATCTCTTGCTAGGAATAGACAACCAAACTTTGTCACTCACATATCACATTATTGAAGCAAAGTTGACACTTCAGAGCATTTGGCACTCAGAATAAGCAATACCCATCAAATGTTTGTCCTAAAAACTTATGAACATATCCTATTAACTTACCTGTTGAACCAGGTTCATATACTTGATACGTTTAGAACTTGAAATCTCTTGTGAATCTACATAAGAGTTCTTCATGTGGGCTTAGATTTTCTCGTTACTGACTAGACATGAAAAGAAACTATTTGGCAATATATCTATGGTTGCCTGTGATGCAGCAGGGAATGGCAATGGACCCTCTACTGAAGGCAATGATCAACAATCCTTTGGTCAATCTCAACACCTACCCACAGGGATAGACCTTATGCTTTGGTCTATCAACCTACTCACTTGGAAAATGAGTAAACAACAAATTATTTTATTTCATCCACAAAACACCCTAGGCAAGATACATTTAACCTTCAATGGTTACTAACATGAGTTTGTCTCCATCCCAATCCTGCACCTCCAACTCAACACAAGCTTCACAAATCTAACGGCCTCATTAGTTATGGCACCCTTGAGATGAACAAGAGATGGGTACTTAGGCTAGGAACACCTTCAAGACACCAAATACTCTGTAATTACTTGATTTCCAAACACATACTCCAAGGTGAGTTGATGGATTAACAAGAAACACAAATTTAACTGTTATAATGTGTACCTTTTAATGTTTTTAATTTTTATGTGATGCTTATGATGGATGTGATTATGATTATGATGTGATTATGCTCACGATAATTGAATTACATTTGCAGGAAACTGAACCCCTTTCAGGAGCATCCCGCACAGTCTCATGGATCGACAGGTATAAGTCAATACACCTTATAGACAGTCTATTTAATACACTTATCAAAAGTAAGATTGGTGTCTTCTAAGATCTCTCCCATTTGCAGGTACCATCGAATAGGTATTTGTCAGAATTGTCTTCCTCGAGTGAGGGAAATATAGGAATAGAAGAGGAAAGTGAGACATGTAGTTTATTTAGAACAGGGAGATTAACTAGAGGTTAAAGGATTAGAAGGAAACTCAATAAACGCATGAAATTTTTCCTTGCTCAAGGGGGGTCATGTTCTTATGATGATGAGACGAAAGGTGACATCGAGGTGCCCTTGAGGTACCAACATCTACAGAAACATTGGGTACCCAAGGAACTTCCTCCAATAAACACTAATTTTTGTGTTAACAAGAGGATATATCACATAGCACCATCAACATTACATGGTTTGGGCCTATTTTCTATGGACGGCATAAAGGTGTCTTACAACAAGTTTCTAAATTGATGGAGTATGTTGGACCATGTTACGATTACAAAAGTTGGATGCATATTGTTCAATATAAAAAAAGTATGCATAGGTATTCACTCTCGGAAAATTATATACAACAGCAAGACAATAATCAAAGTAAAAGTGTGGCTATATACATTGATGGAAGGCCAAAAGCAACAGGGAATATTGCGTGTTTTATAAATAGTACACGACCTAGGTCAACTATAAAGCAACCCAATTGCATATTTGAGGCACGCGAGGGAAATCATGTATTCATCTGTGCGATAAAGTCAATATGTGCAAGGGAAGAGCTGCTTATTGATTACAATTTGAATGGCATAGATACAAATGAGGCTACTATCATGGGGGTGGTACATACTATTAAACCAACTTCTAATCAATGACTCCAACATACCATTTAGTTATTAAATTTTTGGCTAACATTTTTATACTTGATCTTTGACACAGGGGCACAATATGGAGCAACCACTTGACGGGGATGGTGATGATATTACTAGCTTATCTACACATGAGCAGGTAAAACTCATTGTAATTGTGAAAACTAGATAGAAGCAAAATGTTATTTTTTTAATATTGTTTTCTTCATTGTTTTGGAGTAATTTTGATAATACTAATACTATTGTTGTCATAGAGGGACGGTGGTCAGAGAGAGGGAAAGCAACCTGCAGTCCCTTAGGAGTCCCCCCTTGAGGAGGACCCTTTTTTTATTGATTTAGCAGAGACCGATGACCCGATCGGTTCCATTAAAAAGCTGCTAAAGAAAATTGGAAAAGAACTTTTACATTTGGCATCCATATAGCCTCAGACTCAGGAAATAAAAGAGAGGGGACTGACTTGTTGCACACTTCTGAAAAATTAAAAGTAAGTATTAATGAAATTTTTAATTATAACAAGTGTTCAATAATGGTTTTTATGTTATGCTCTTTTATGGCATTAATTAAAATATGGATGCGTTGTCTTTATAGAGTTATTTGCATAATTTTGAACCCCATTCCCATGATGAGGGTACTACAGGTGGTTCAGGTAGATCACATGTTCCATTCCCCACTTGTGTTTTCCACTGAATATATATAGGAATGATCATAATCATTGACAATACATTCTCGAACAATCCTTTTTTTTAATGCTCTAACAATCTTGTCCATGCTAGTCCATGCATTCTATATTTATGCATGCTCTAACAATTTTATTCTTCAGCTCCTTTCCATGATGCTATGACAATGCCACCTGCATCCAGGACAACCACAAATGTCTTTCTGACTGCTATGTCAGCAACACGCAGCCTACAGGCATCAACTATTGCACCATCTATTGGTACACAAATCCCTCTTTTTCTCTCTTTTGTTATGTATTTAAGTGTTATGTGTTTACGATGTAGATCCCTTGATTGTGTTTGTGCCATGGGTGCTCTGCACCAATTTATTTCCCTTGAAGTATTATTTCTTGGAGGCATTTGATAATGGTTTTCATTTTTTGCAATAGGAGATGCAACAAGTCCCGATGCAGCATCATTTCCTGGATGTTCCTGTGTTCCTTTTACAAGAACGGTGAAGGATTGAATATTGATCGTCAGCAACGATGAAGGAATTCCCTTAAAAGTAGCCAAAGTTCCAGGTACTTTAAAGTTATTATTATTCTATAGTGATATAATAGTAATTTAGTTTTTGATGACTCTTCATCGACTAATGATCCCATGATTGTTTTGTAGGGAATGATGTTTTCTGGAAAAAACTTGGTGACGAGTGTTTGCGGATATTCGGCCCCACCCTACGTACATGGTGGAACATCATATCCTAACTAAAACCCCAAACCACTATTTTGATTTCATATCATTGCTAGAATAGTTTTCCTTTTCATCCATTTCTTGAACTATATTAAAGGTAGCTTCACTTCATTTATGAGTCTAACATGTTTTTTTTTACTTAAAAGGTGGAATAACCAAGAAAAAAATTTGAAGGATGATCTTGTAGAGAGTATGACCCATCTTTTTGGACCTTGTGTATTCGAGAGAAACAGGCTCCTTGAAAGAGCTGGTTTATGTTTGAAGTATATTAGGGACCAGTATAGGAAAAATTTACAGGTTAACCCCAGGCACGAGTGTCCACCCTATGTTCCTAAGGCTGAGTGGTAGGCTCTGATTTTGGATGGAAAGTATAAAGCTGACATGAAAAAAGGAATTACACTAGTAGAGAGTAGAGCAAGGTATGTGATACTGTTGATAATGTAATTATGTACTAATTAACCTCTATATTTATATGATCTAACATATTTCAAACTTTTCATAGATTGCCTGACACATCAAAGGCAACAAAGGCAAGACTAGAAAAGCACGAGACACGCAAGCTCAGCTCTGGTGGTTTTTCGAAACTTCAAGCACGAGTTGTAAGTATTAGTAAATGAAAAATTGTATCAAATTTTTTATATATTGCAAGGAATTTTTTTTTGATGAAACAATGCAAGTAAAATTCACCATACCAAGAAAAAATGTAGGGCTCAAAGTTCAATAGATGCCTCATAGAAGAGGACAAGAGAATTGGCTTCCAACAAGGCTATAGAGCCATGGCTGAATGGCTACGAGCTGAAATCAGTGCACAAGGTTCTAATAATGATGCATCTAAGCCACAGGTAAATAAGCTAAATGAAATTTATTTCAAATTGAATACTTTACCAATTAGTCTATTTGATGTTAAGTTCCAATATAAAGTGAGTATATCTGTTTTAAGCAAGCAATCATAACAATGCATAGGATATTGGAATGCAGCCTGACAATCCTTCTACATAATCTATGCATGATGAAGGTTCACATGATGTGCATCCTAGTGGTGGAGGTATACATTTGCTATTAAATTTTTTTATATGTAATTGCAATTGGTGTTTGGATTAACATAACATTTTGTATAGAAGTTGTAGAAGATCGAGGGGTCGGTGTTCATGAGCATGTTGATGTTGAGTCCAGACAAAATGATGTGGCCAGATCAGGTAAAGAGCGCCATAGTTATGTTCTTTAAAATAATTAAATACTTGTAACAATTATAATAAAATATTTTTAATTTAACCCTTTTATTTGTTATTGCAGAGGACCCCCCTCTGCAGCAGCTTAGGAATTTGAGATCATCAAGAATAGAGAACAAAACAACTGATGAGGGGGGAATTGATGATAACACTGATGCTCCTCTTAGAGCTTACATAGAAAAAAAAATTAGAAAGAAAAAAAAAGAAATGATTGTCATCTACATACCTTAATTGATAATGACTAAATTTTATGTCTCAATGAATTTAATTATGTGCTAATGAATGTTCATGAATTATGTGTTAATGCAAAATATTGATGAATGTTGTGTGTTAATGAATCTAATGTGTTAATGAATGTTATCATGTGATATTGATTTAATGTTATCATGTGATATTGATTGAATGTTACATTTTATTAATGGTTGAAAGAATGAATGAATGTTAGATGTTAACGGGGAATGTAGAGTGATGTTAGGGGGAGGGGGGGTGGGGCCAAATGAGCTTCCACCTTCACATGGTTGGCCCTATTTAGTAGAGAATATTAAACTATTCTCGAAACAAAGTGAAGCTCAATAAGATACTAAATATTTCTCTATTTTGTCAAATTTATACTTTTTGAAGTCTTTTGAAGATTTGTTTCTGATAGTACTCTAATACCCTGGTGACTACTCTAAGGTTCTTGGTACATCTTCTTGTAGGTAATTCTTCATAGACTCAGAGTAGAGTTTGAGGCAGAGGAATGGAGGGAAAAATCTTTTTCCAGGTAATTCTTCATAGACTCTTCATTATTATTCTATGTAAGGAAACCCAACACATTCATTTCCTTCATCTTTACCACATTTGTACCCTCCATTTGAATGGATTCAGTCCATATCAGGAGGAAATTGTGAAATAACCATCATAACAATAGTAATATAGAGCAAGTTTAATTGGTCTTTTCATATGTCTATCTTGTGCATTTAGAGATCATGGCACGTCATGAGGACATATTTCTTTGAGCAATTCAATCAAACAGTTCACACACAGTGTCTATGGTTCTACATTCCTTTACAGAAATTCTGTCAGAGTTCACGAGCTAAGCCTAGGGTTCCACATTCCACTGCATACAAATCTGCCAGAGCATTTCCAATTTCTAACTATACTTCACTTACAACCTTAAAATAAATATACCCATCGTATTTATAGTCATATTTCAAGATGAGAGCCTCCAATATAACACTCTTTAATTATCCCAAAAAAATTGAAAGATTTTCCACCTTAACAATGAATTAACATAGACAACTAGACTATAACAAGATTTGTGTGGATTTTCTTGCTAGCAATTAGATTGTAATGAGCATTTGCTAGGGTTTCTTTTAAATATTTAGTTGGGTTTTCTACTATTTTTTTGTCTTCAAATCTTTTTGCTTATTAGTTTTTCCATTATGAACCAAAGTTGGAGAGGATTATTCTCCTCTTTGTGGTTCCATTATAGATTTGTTGGATAGATTAGGTGCATCCTTGGAGGAGAAGAAGGTGATGTCTCCATAGTGGCAATAAGGAAGAAAAATGACCAAATGATAAAGGGAACACATACATGTGTGCCAACCATGGAGGAATATCTAATTATCGATCTTGATTTTTTGGAATTTAGGAAAATTGTGTCTTTGCATAGGAAGAGTTTGATTTGTAGATTCCTTGAGGTCTAAACTCCCCTTGAAGATCTATATTATTGGGTAAGAAAAAATTGGAAAAATAAATGAGAATAGGAGATTCATAAAGGATAGTTCATTGCAACTTTTTCTAATGAATATAGTTGTGATGGATTTCGAGTGAAGGTCCTTATTTCTTAAGAATTGAGGAATCTTTATGAAGCACTAGCATATTAGTATCTATTCTCTCAAAATAAATCCCATCTATGATATTGTCTTGGATACATTTCTATGCTCTCCCTCCAGAATTTTGGCCCCCTTAGGTTTTTGAGATGATTGAAGACTCGTTGAAAGTGTTGATGTCTCTAGACCCTTTCATGGGAAATATCACCTAGTTTATGCCAAGGACCTATGTAGAGATATATCTCATCTCTCCCTTCCCTTAAAGTCTTACTCTTGAGAGTATTCAAACCCTAGACCATGAAAGGCTTTTGGATTCACATGTAGAGGGTTTCATGAATATGGTCATCATAATATAGAATGTTAAACAACTGAGAAGCTTAATCACCTAGTTGTACTAAGAAAATATTTATAAATTAGTCAGTAATCACTAAGAAATATAACTAGTAAGTAACAATATATAAATAAATGTTTCATGAACTGATATTTTCTCATCTTTATTTTGAAACTGCAAGGGAAAAAAATCAATTAATTGGGTGGTGACATGATTCAGAAAGCTTTATGCAACTGAAAAGAGCACGATGAATTAGGTGCAAACATGTTTATACCACATATAATATTATTGTTTATGTCTCAAAATCTCTGAAGGGCGTGATTCCCTGAAGTCAATAAATTATGGCATATCCACCATCTTCAAAATGTGACATGGATATTTGAAGAAAGTGTATGCACACGTGTCATCTAGTAATTCTACTATACGATGGTCTGATTCCAACAATCCATGAAATCATGTGCACATGAGATTTACAAGTCTTTTATGGCTCCTTCACTACTTGATAGACAGCTAAAAAGTCATGATCACCAAGCCCCATGCTTCCGGCCTTCTTGAAAAACCTTAAGAATTTTAAAAACCAGACAATTGAGATTAAACCATAGGCTAGAACTCCTTACCCAATATATATAATATATATATATATATATATATATATGTATATGTATATATATGTATATGTATATATAATATGTATATGTATATATACATATGTATATGTATATATACATATGTATATGTATATATACATATGTATATGTATATATACATATGGATATGTAATATACATATGGATATGTATATATACATATGTATATGTATATATACATATGTATATGTATATATACATATGTATATGTATATATACATATGTATATGTATATATACATATGTATATGTATATGTATATATTACATATGTATATGTATATATATACATATGTATATGTATATATACATATGTATATGTATATATACATATGTATATGTATATATACATATGTATATGTATATATACATATGTATATGTATTATATACATATGTATATGTATATATACATATGTATATGTATA